>JANIJG010017488.1:30731-57798 GCA_024611175.1 Megaceryle torquata | reverse complement strand
CCTCCTCTCCAGTCTGAATCTCCCTCTTTTAGTTTCAAACCATCCCCCCTTGTCCTGTCCCAACAGGCCCTGCTCAACAGTCTGTCCCCATCTTCCCATTCCACCTTACTAGAAGAGGTTGGCTGCATCAGTTCAGTTCTGTGCAGGGAAATGATGGTTCTGGGCCCTGGCACAGGGGCAGACACTGCAGAAAGTGACTCGGGACCACAGCAAGGGAGGGGAACAGCCTCAGTCCAGGGAGCAGGGATGTAGCAAAGGGGAAAAGATGCTGTAGAAACAGGCAGGAGGGAGTGAGAGCCCAACCACAAACTGCCTTCAGCGGTGTCCATGGCAGGAGACACACCCCCCACACCCCCCCAGAGCTCGATGAAAACTGGAAGCTGATGAACAATAGAAATGTTACTACAGTTTCTTCACAGGCATATCTGGCAATTCAGTCCAGACGCTCCAGCTGCTTCCAAGCACCCAGCACAGTCTTTAGTCCTCAGTTCTTTTGAACACTGAACTTTGTAAATCCAACACTGGACTGGTTTGGGTTTTTTCCTAATTGCCTCTTAGGGAAAAAAAAAAAAAAAAGTTCATCAGACCTTTGGTTGTCCCTAAACTGACCCTTAAGGAAACAGAAACCTGCACTTTAGGGTTTGGGGTTTTTTTTTTGGGGGGGGGGGAAGCTGCAGGAGCTCAGCACAGCTACATTCAGAACCAACCCGCTACTGGCTGCAGATGTTTGTTCTGTAAAACAATTTTTACCAGCAACGCTGTGTAACAAAGACAGTTCCAGCAAAGAACCTAATAACTGATGTATAAACCAGCCCCTGTTCCTCAGCCAGCCTGGGGGTAGGGTGGGGATGGGGTAGGGTGTGGAGAGCAAATTGTCCTCCCTCTTTTAACTGCTCCAAGGAACAAAACAGCCCAATGCTATTATTCTCATTTTCCCCCCCTCATTCAATGAAGGTGACCAAAATCTCACACCCTATTCCAAAAAAAGTTACCTCACTGCCTCCTTATCTAGTTAGAAAATATTTTCCTCTGTTGCTTCTCTTTCAGCCTCGCAGGGACTTTCCTCGCTGCTGTCGGCCTGGCGCGGCTTATCTCCACTTTTCCAGTCTTGGGTGCAGGGCAGGAAAGCAGTTTCATCCCCCTCTTCCTTAACTGAAACGAAGCTGAAAGCCTTTGATGCCGACAGCTTTGGCAAGAGAGCTCCAGCCAGCAAGCTCTGCTGCTGGTCCCAGCACGGCCGAGGGAGCGGATGGAAGCTTGGGCGAAGCCCGCACCCCGTTAGAGGATGAAGTCACAAATTAATGAGGGATCTTGATCTTCTTCTCCCTATTCCCAGCTGACGAGGAGACAGCTGCACCCTTCTTTTAGCTTTCTATTTTCATCCCTCCTGGTTTGTCATCACATCTGCTGCAGTGCAGAGATGGCCAAGCAGCACTGGGGAGGGGTGCCCAGCGTGACGGGCAGCAGGTAAAGCAGGGACCAGGAAAAACCAAACCAGCATCCATTTAAAGCTACCATGAACATCCTGAGCTCGCCAAACCCACATTTCAGTCTCCAAGGGCTGAGTTTTCTTTCTCCTGCTGTTAAGGGAGCAAATAAAAGGGGCCTCCTTCAAACCCATGACGCTGAGTCACCCTGAGCAAGCCAGCGGTGGGTGAAGTAGAGGGAGGTGGGTGGTTCAGCCCAGTCACCGCAGCCAGCAGCTTTCCTCACCTTGCTGATCTTGCACTGAGGGCGAGAGAACAGCTGAGCCGGGTGCTCAGCTGCCCCAGCCAGATGCTGCTCCCACAGACAGCCCTGGCCCCAGCACTCCCCTGGGGTTTGCAGGGCAAAGAAGGACCCCAGGTGAGCCCACAGGAAGGTGGCACCAGTTCTTCTTGCACTAGGTGGGAGATTTCATCTCCAGCTGCAACAGTGAGCAGCCAAAGTCCATCTCTGTCCTGAGAACGGGCAGAGAAACAGCAACAAACAGCAGCACAAAGCAGGGTGAGAGAAGGGACCTGGATGATGCAAAGGCACAACTGCTCCTTGCCCTTTGGCTCCCTGCAAAACAGGTGCTGCTCCCAGGAACTGCACACGGCTGCTGGGTTCTCCAGGGAACATTCCCAGGCTTCCAAACTGGGCACACAGAGGGCTAGAACTAGAGTCTGGAATATAGCACTGCAGGAGAGGAATGTGTTCCAGGAAACACACGCCACACTCGGCTCCCCAGGAGAGTTGGAGGAATTACCATTCTGCTGCTCTTCTGCCACAAACCTTCACAACCCCCCTCTGAAAGCACCAACTCGCCTCGGAAACAAGATGCCAGAGGCTGGAGCAGAGCCCAGTGAAGCAACAGAAGGAAAAATTTCCCAGAGTGGACAGGAAAGCTTCCAGCACATCCCTGAGCCAAGGCAACTCTGCTTGCATCCTGGGGGACCCACCCTTCATCCTTGAGCATCAGCGCCCAGGGGGAAGTTGAGATGGACTCAAACCAGTGAGTCCCAGTTTTTGCCACCAGCTTTCTGGACATCAGAAGCCTCTGGTGCACACAGGGCTGAGAGGAGGGAAAGGAAAAGGTGGAAGGGGGGGAATGTTCTCCCAGTAAAATAGGTGGGGTTTTTGTTTCTTTTTTTAGAGGAAGCACACTGCAAGTCTGAACTACAGCACAGTACCAAGTTTCTGCCACGTGTTTTACAGTATTTTTATTTTGGGCAAAAATTTTTACAAGAGGAAGTCAGATAAGGCAGATCTAGAATGCACATTTTATTTAAGTAAAAAAAAAATCAAACCAAAAAAAACCAAACCAAAACCAGACAACAATATTTTTTTATATTCTGACTATACAATATTCTTTTTTTTAATCCACTGCCGCACTACTATAATGGATCTGTTCTAGTCTAATTTTAAGGTTGTCCAGTTGTCTGAAGACTCTTTAAACAAGTTGACCTTTACCTCTTTAGAGTTTCTTCTCAGAAACATTCATATATTATACAGGATATACAGATTTTTGAAACGAGACACTTAAAAAACACACACATCTATAGCTGCAACACTGTCGGAGCTGCATTGTAGTGCTTACGTTGTTCAGCCAGCTGTAGACTCTGTATGTACAATTAGTTTTTATAGTGTTATTTACATAGATGGACTAAAAGCTATCTTTAATCTAAAAGGTAAAGGCTCTTGTGTTGAAGTATGTGCAGTTTCATAGCCCTGTGGGGGGAAAAAAATAAAAAAACCAAACCAAAACAACAAAAAAAAAAGAAACAAAACAACAAACCACAACAATTATATACACTGTAAACAGCACAAGGCATGAGAATCTCCTCCTATCCAAAACAATCTCACAGGAAAGTGTATGTGCACTAATATTCCTCCTCCGCTTCGGCTCCCGCTCCTCTGGTTTTCTTATGGATAGCGCGGTTAAAGCTGTGGCAGGCGGGAACCCAATGATTGTCATGAAGACCCAACTTACAGCCCGGGATGCCTTTCTGAGACCGGTGACAGCACATCCAGTAGCCAGGCCCATAGGGCAGAGCTTGACAGTATGGTTTGGGATGCCACCGGCACAGCGACACGTCCCCTTTCACGTACTTCTTCTTGCACTGCTTGCAAGGGTCTTCTCTGTAGCGGGGATCGCGGACCCAGCGCGAGTCTGCGGGTCTGATGTTGTAGTATTCGATGATGAACTTGAAGTAGTAGCAAGTGCATTTTAGGGCAACCAGACTCCTAGTAGGAAGTAATCCAAAGATCTTCACTATGATGTGGTGAGGCAAGAAGGCCATATACTGCTGAGGCTCCAAAAGCTGTTGAATTTTAAACCTGGTCTCCAGAAAGTCATGCGAAACCTGCCTTTTTAAGCAGGAAGCATCAAGTACTTGCAAAGCTCCTTCTGTGGGAGGAACAGAAAGGGCAGATGGCTCTGTAGGGACACCGTTTATGACGCACGATCCATCAGATGCCAAAGCATCCTCATCCTCATTTTGGGCTACTTCTCCTGGCTTTGCTTGGGTACTTTCCTGTAGTGGCTGTTGCTCGTGAGCAGCAGGCTGGTCAGCCTGGAGAAAAAAGAGCCTCCCTGGGAGCGGATCTTCACTAGAAGTGGAGTTAGAGAGCTTCTCTTTCCTGCATCCTTTCTCGGTCTTGGTGACCGATATACTGATGCACAAGGGCTCCTTCCGAGCAGGATGCAGACTCTGCTTTGTGAAAAGCACAGGCTCTTTCGACGTACAGTCAGCAGTCGGGTTCCCGCTCTGCAAGGACGCCGGTGGCAACCTGGCAGCAGCTGGACAGGCCGGCGGCAGGGGTCTGGGAGGCTCGATTCGCATCTCAGAATGGCTCCTGCCAGCGGTTATCGCCAGCACCGCGTGAGCAAGTCCCGAATTCACATTCCCCAGCTGAGTATCCAGCCTAGAAGAGAAAGGCTGCCGAGCAGAGGCAGCGCCATCCCACAACTCGCTGCCACCCAGAGGAGCGCACCGGCCTCCGTATCCAGCCTCTGCCACCCCTGCCTCCTCCAAGCCATCCCCGGGAGCCAGGACCCCTGAGGAGACCTTCCCCGCCTCACCCTCGGGCTGGGTGCCGTTGGCCAGGAGCACCCTCCCGACGTTTCTGCGGAAGCTGTTGTTCCGTGAGAGGCTCCCGGCCTCCCGCTCACTCTGGCGCTTCAGGCATTCCGACTCCAGCTTGGCCACCATGTCCAGCACGCGCACGGGCTCGCTCTGCTGCTGCTCGCTATTGCCACAAGGTCCCCTCTCCCCTTGTACCTCGCACGCTCCGCTGGAGGAGAAAGGATCGGAGCCGTGCAGCGCACCTTTAGGCTGAGCACTCAGCCTCGTGGTAGGAGCTGGCATGCAGGTTTTAGCACAGTCCACCAGTAAAGCACTTGCTCGTTGCTCCAGAAAGGCCACCATCTCTATCACCGAGAGGGACCGGCCCGGGAACACGCCCTCACCGTTGTCGTTCACGTAATGCACCGAGCAGTGCTCGATGCCGCAGGCAAAAGGCTCCGGCTGGGAGCACCTGGCGTTTGCCTCCCTCATTCTTTCCAGTTGAATTTTGGCTTTTTTAAGATCTAGTGATTTTTTCCTGCGTTTCGCTGTTCTGCTGTCGATATCCCACGTGCTTTTCATTTTCATGGAGCCTAGCCGGTTGTTGCCGCTGCACTGCTGGGCTGCAAAGAACGCGATCTTCTCCTTTGTATTGCCAGGTTTCACCACAGCCCAGACATCCAGAGGCCCTTCCCCTTCTTCTCCCTGATGGATCGTGGCAGAGAGGGCGTTGTTCTTTTCCCTCGCACTCGGACCATCCGCTGGACCTTTCCCATTCATATTGCACATAGTATTTGGATAAATAATCCCCAGAAGCTTTTGAGATGGAGTCACGAGAGAGGGTTTTGGGAAAACGCTCAGTTTGGTGCAGTTGTTGGTGTATTTTTCTTCTTGTGCTGATCTCTGATGGCTCATAGGTGAGCCTCTCAGGGAATCCTGGCTTATTTCTGGAGATCGCTCTTTCTTCTGTAACTTGAGATATGGCTTTAAGTGCATACCAGAAACCCTAGAAAAACAGAAAGGGAAGAAGTTAGAGTTGTAAAATATGCCTGACGGGAATTAGGGAAGGTGGCTCAGAGTAGGCACCAGCAGGCCTTCCACTCTACATCAAGCACCCCACACCTCAAAAGGAACCACCTGAGAAAGCAAAAGCAGAAACCAGGCTGCAACATCCATCTCTGGAGAGCTTCCTGCACTAGGATTATAATCCTAGGGATAGCAGAGAGCTTCCCGTGGGGAGAAACTGGTTTCTAGGGAGTTGCAAGGAGAACTCCCATCATTTCAGTTCTACCTGTTGTGCAAACACGGCTGAAGGTTCATTCCAGAGTCAGAGCCATCCTTCTGGCCTTCATTTCTTAATCCAGTTGTAAGGTACATGTGGGTCAAAGGGTTTATCTTCACATTAGCTACCAGCTAGATAGACAGACAGGTGTTCTTTTCAGCAGATAAAGTACAGTTAAAGCCAAAAAGGGAAATTAGCAAGTGAAATTATATTCAACAGGGATCCCAGTAAATACCTCATCTCCTAACACCACCCAAAATAAGGCTGTTTCCTCTTGTCCTAAGTTGTACCAGGGGAGGTTTAGTTTGGACCAGAGGGAAAAATTTCTTCCCCTCCAGGGCTGTCCAGACCTGTCCCAGGCTGCCCAGGGCAGTGGTGGAGTCCCCGTGACCCCTGGAGGGGTTTCCAAGCCACGGAGCTGAGGGCCATGGGTTCGTGGTGCCCTGGCAGTGCTGGGTTAACAGTTGGACTCAGATGATCTTTAAAAGGTTTTTTCCCCAACCTAAATGGAGCATCAAACGAAACCCATCCTTTAGTATATCAGTAATGACAAATTTGGTGAACGTTTCCATAAGGGTCGTTACACTGTACACCAGATGCCCCTCTAAAATGTGGCAGGAGCATCATGTACAGCTGAAGAGAACCACTCTCAAGGATGTGGTGTTATGGTTAATTTAAGAGCTGTGAAGGAGACACTTGGATGGTGCTGACACTACAGCAGCAACACCACTCCTGCCACAGTCCCAGGCACTCGACTCCTCCGCTCTCTTAGACCTTCACAGCATCTTCAACCCAGAGCTCAAAAACGCAGGGGCACTGCCACAGAGGATGCAATTACCAGGAGACTTCAGGCTCTTCTCCCAAGAGGATCACGTAAGCATATTACAGAACTAACTATAGATGATGTTTCCATGGCAATCTTTGAATTGCTACATTAAAAGGCCTCCTTTTTGAAGCGGGGATAATCTGTGCTGGCTTGTTTACGAACAGCAGGTTCAATGCCACATTCGTCATGAGCTGATACGGACACATTCAGACACCCAATGTTTCCCTTGACAGCCACCACCAGCAGAGTTGCTTTGGTATTGTGTTTCTAGCCTAAAACCAGCTTTTAATTAAAAACCTCAAGCCATAACAGCTATAAAGTCAGACAGATTTACAGCTCCAACACCCGCCGTTCACCCACACGAGAGGTTTCTATCGGACAGAGGCAGCCAGAGGCCAGCTGATCAGGACACCCACCTCCCTTCAAGATGCCCTCACTGATGCTACCATGCTGGGCACCCGTGGGGTCGACACGTGAGGAGGGCAGCATGTAGCTCCCAGCCCAGGAGCAGACCCACCGGAGAGCACGACAGCTGCGAGAGGGAGGTCGTAACAGCAGATGCTGACTAAGAGCACACAAGGATGTGCCATATAAGCAACCTGGAGAGTGACTTGGGGACCTTCCAAGCAGCTCTGCCCCAGGGATCAGCCAGAGGTACAGACCCTCCAAGGCTGTACATGTTCAAAGAGTAGATGGCAGAAGGAAGAGCGGAGCCAGAGCACTGGAGCCAGCCAAAGGAAGGCTCTGAAAGCAAGAGGCTCCACTTCCGGCTGCTAACACAACACACACAAGAACACAAGGCCAACAACTCAACCTGTCCTGTCCAAGCAGAGGAAGCCTCCTACACTAGAAGCAGCCATGCTGCTTAACCAGCCACTGCTTTCTCCAGAGCTTTTGGTTCCTTCTTCTGGCCCTAGTGCTAACAGTAGTGAGGGGATGAGTGACAACAGCAGGCAGAGAGGTTTTGGGGAGGTACAGCAAGATGAAGGGCTTTGTTCACCTTTCTACGAGTGTGCATAAACCCCAGGGGACCTCTTTGCTCCTGTACAGTGCTTTGAAGGCCAGGAGGCAGACACTGAAAAGGAGCCAACTGTATCTTGGGCTGCATCAGAAGAAGTGTGACCAGCAGGTCAAGGAAGGTGATTCTGACCCTCTACTCTGCTCTGGTGAGACCCCACCTGCAGTGCTGGGTCCACAGCATAAGAAGGACATGGACCTGTTGGAGCAGGGCCAGATGGGGCCGTGAAGATGATCAGAGGGCTGGAACCCCTCTGCTGTGAGGCCAGGCTGAGAGAGTTGGGGGTGTTCAGCTTGGAGAAGAGAAGGCTCCGAGAAGACTTCACTGAGGTACTGGAAGACCACAAGCGGTCTACAAAATCTGGAGAGGGACCTTTCACAAGGGCATGTAGTGACAGAACAAGGGGTAATGGCTTTAAACCAGAAGAGGGTAGATTTAGATTAAAGGTGAGAAAGAACTTCTTCACTGTTTAAGGTGGTGAGGCACCAGAACAAGTTGCCTGGCTAAGTCGTGGATGTCCCACCACTGGAAGTGTTCAAGGCCAGGCTGGACAAGGCTTTGAGCAACTGGTCTGCTGGAAGGTAACTCTGCTCATGGCAGGGGGGTTGGAACAAGATGATCTTCAAGGTCTCTTCCAATGCAAACCATTCTGTGATTCTACATTCTCTCCCCTCCCAATTTTATTGGGGGATCAGCACCTCTCTCTCACAACCAGACGGTGCTAAAGCCACCTGCGTTTCACCCACAGACCACGGGGTAAGAGAGCTCCTGTTACTGCAGATACGCCTACCTAGGCCCTGGGGTAATTCTTTCCCATGCCTTCTGCGTGCTAATTCCAGCTCTTGTTGGAATCGGGTCACCTCCCAGTTTAGTCTCCTCTGCAAAATGCAACTGAGCTATTCTGTTTGCCTTCTCAGTTGGATGCTAAAAACTAAAATAATCTGATAAAAATAGAACTTCGGGGGTGCTGAAATAGATGAATAAAGAGAGAATGGGAAATCAAGGCTGCTGTAGTTTCCATCAGCCTCATTTTCCATAGGGTCTGCCTCATCTCAGGAGCACTTTATAGCCAAGCAGGGTCAGGCCACCAGTGTGCTCAAGCCAGAACCCAGCCCAGAAGAGCAGCAGGAGATGGGTACCTGCAGCCCTCTCTTCCCCATCCAGAAAGGCATTTTGGGGCTGTGCTTTTCAGACAGCAAAGAGAAAAGCTTTGATGGCTGCCTGCCACCATACCCTGGGGAGAAGAGGTGAATGCAATTAAATACACAACTTTGCACGTTGGAATCTCAGAAGCAGCAGCAGATCAAATTTCATTCATGGGTTTTCATGCCGGGGCGTTTGAAAGGTGAGCTCAACGTGGTTTTAAAAGGTTTTCTTCAAACAGTTTTCAGGAATTCAGCAGGACGATTGGTTCAACACCCTTCATATAGAGAAGCTGCAAACGAAGGTGAGACCGGGTATTGTACGAACGAAAACAGGACCAAGCTGGTTACCCCAACATGCTCAGAGGACATGTTTAGCCAGCAAAGTTGGTTCAGCTGCTTGCTCCCAGCTATTTCTGGTCTATGGAGAAAGACAAAGGGTGAAGTTATGCCTCACCTATTAGGGATTTCTCGTTTAAGGTTATATTTCCTCCTGTGTTTCTGTCTCTGGCTCAGCCAACAATACCATTTAAGGTTGAAAAGTTATAATTTACATAACAAAATTATGCCTTAGTCAGAAGTTTTTACTGCCAGAATAATTGCCTCATTTGAATTCAGCATTCAGTTCATTGCACTGATTTAATGGATCCAGATTTAAAGAAAACCTTCATTTAATAACTCCGGGCAGCCATAAAAAGTCCTGCCAACGTCACCCGACCGACTGTGAATCGTGGTGCCACCTGCCTCCTGGCTCTCAGGGAACAGAGCTTCCATTTTCAAAGAGATGTCAGTGATGGACCTTGCCTGAAAGAGTCACTTGGAAGAGAAGAGCCCCCGCCCCATATGCATTTTGCTGTGAACATGAAGAACAAACTTTGAGGCAAGCCCAGCTTCTTCCCTGCACGTCAGCAGCGCGTTTCATTTCAGCTCCTAGAATTAGAACAAGGCTTCCCAGCAGAAATGGCTTTGAAGATGAACCAGATCCCAGTCCCCACCCACAGACTACCTTATTTCTGCAACATTTCAGTGCTGGCAAAAGGAGAATTGTGGCAGCTGCAGGTAAGTTTTTAAATATTTAAACCCACCAAAAATAGCTGTTAAAGGTTGAGTCATTGACTATGCCCTACAATACTTAATTCCAGAATAATTCTATTTGCTTTCCTCCACCCTTTAAGTTATCAAGCTTTCTAATTTTATCTTGAGACACAACGATTCTTCAGAAGTTCATGAAGTAAAAGCACAAAAGGCTTTCAATCCCAAATGTGTGGTTTTGAATTGCTGATAAGAGATAATTCCACCAGGAACGATCGGCACCGAAACAACCAGCAGTGCAGCCTTTACACTGTTATTCCATCCTTAAGCTGATGAAATAAAAAGAGCCAGTTTTTCTATTTCTAATCAGCCGTGTCTGAAAAACAGGATACTTACACTTCTGGAATGACACTGCTGTTTTTACAAGTCCTAACTTCAGCTTTTTTTTTTTTTCCACTACAGCTTTATCAAGTGAGTTACCACTCGGGTTGATACAGAAATACACACTTTTATACATGCGCAGACACGCGCTCACCCCTCCTCTCCCTGCTGAAGGGAAGGCCCATAAGCTGCTGTGCCAAGCTGGTCAGAATCTTTCTGTGTCCTCTTCTATTTATCTAGCTCATATCACAGCAGCTTAAAAAAATATATATATTCTTGATTCAGTGGAAGCTCCAAAGTTGGAGGAAAAACTGGTAGAAAAGCTTCAGTTTTCACAACTCCTTTTCTAAAGTCCACAGAGCCTAAAGCGTAGAATGTTAGGGGTCAGAAGGGATCGCTGAAGATCCCCCCTGATAGAGCAGGGCAAAACTAGAGCAGATCACACAGAAAAGCATCCAGAATGCCCCTTACTGCAACTGGGTGAGGGACTCTCAGGATGCCCTGTGGAGCCAGAAGATTTACTCTGGCCAGTAAGAGCAACAACAAGTGTAGTCTGCTCAAACAGCACAGCCACACTGCAAGTTTCCTGGGCAAAGCACCGGAAGGTTTTATTAAGGTGAAAATTTCAATCAAAACCCCAAAGTTTCCTGTGGATTTCTTTTTGTAAACACTTAACTCCAGTCAACAAAAGTTCCTAGCGTTGCTGACTGCACATGCAGTGCCAACTACAACTCTGAAGAAACCCCTCAGGACATACTAACATAAGGCAGAAGCCAAAAAAAGAAAAAGAAAAAACCCAACAACAATAAAAACCCACACCAAGCATAACCTCTGGCAAGGCATTTCTCTTCCCTGGCACCCCATTTCTCTGTCTGCAGAGCTTAGCTCCTCTGTAAAGGACACTGACAATTATGAAGGAGTAAGTACTGAACGCAAGTTGAACTATGGTCAACCACTTGTTATTTCTGGAAGGAGCTGGTGGGTCCTTCGGGCTCAATCTCCAGTACCATTTCCATCCCCCTTGCATTGCCAGGGCAAGGCAGAGCAGACCGAGAGCTGCTTCAAAGGCATTCCATGGATTCTGCTGGGGCGGGAAAGTCCCAGCTGAACAGCCAGGATGGAAGACACTCTGCTACTCACTGGAGCTTGTTCTGGCGTGTGGCAAGTGTCCAAGCTTGGAGAAAGACGGCTTGGGAAGCACGATGCTCCAGACCAGGAGTGGGTTTGACTCCAGCAGCTGCAGAGGCATCCAGTTTCTAGAAAGCCCACTCCCTTGCAGCAGTAACTTTGTATTAAAGCCACTGCTCCTGACCTACCTCCCAACACCTGCAACAATGCCTCCTGCATCAGCGGGAGAGCAGTGGAAGATTGTCACGGGCTCTGAAGGTAAGCAGAAGGTATCTGACTGCTGAAGCAGCGCTCTCCGCTTGAGCAGCCAGCCCTGGGGGAAGCGGGAGCAAGCCAAACACATCAGGCAGAGCTGGCCCAAGAGAGCTGAAGAGCTCAATGCAAACTAAGCACCTAACTCTTAATGTTGGATACCCCACATCAGGTGTTCAAACAACCTGACCGGGGAGATGACACCCAAATATAGCTGCACGCAAAAGCCGTGACAGGGTCCTTCACGCATCGAATCCATCACCTTCACCAAGCAGATGTTTCAGGTGACAAGACTGCACATCCAAGCCCAATGCTCAGACTTCTCCAGACTGAGGGCTCCCACCCCTTAATGAGTTTTAAGGGCATTTTAAAGGAAATGCACATGCACACAGACACCCTTCAGCATCAGGCACAGTAGCCTCGGCTGCTCTCTACATTTCACACAGGAGGAAGTGCCACAGCTTTGCCAGTCTTTTATACAAAAGCACTTACTGTGAAGCAAGTGATGTAGAAGCAAATCTTTGGGGAGCCTGAGGAAGCTCAAATCCATGCTCCCCATTCCCCAACCATACTAAAAATGACACAAGGGAGTCATAAAGCAGGAGGGAACAGAATTAACTGAAAGATTCCGTATTCAAGGTTATAAGGTGATCCAGAAACACATAGCTCAAGGATGATGGGATGGTGCACATGCCTGTGGTGGAACAGGCTAAAATGAGAAGAAATCACGGAAGGAGAGTAAAAAAAAAAGTGGTGGTTTTATAGGGCTTCTGCTGAAAGCTGCCGAGAGCAGCACATCAACATGTTTCCTTCTGGAAATGTTTTATCTTTCTTGATTTAACACTTGTTTTCTCATTTATTAACTTCAAGAAGACCCAGTCCTTTCTTAATATCACGGAGCAACAAATTTCTTCAAACAGTTAATGAACCAACACAAAGTGATGCTATTTAATCTTCATTTTTGTGCATACATAATGAGAACACATGAAAGGTTGTAGAAATTAACCTTGGACTGCACTATCGTTAAGAGACTCAGAGTTCCGAAGAAAAGATAAGCAAAAGTACATCTAAAGGCAGGTCATCTGGTTGTTCTTTTGAAACTCAAGACCAAAAGGAACTGGTTCATGAAGTCAGCTGCACTGCAGCGCAGAGAATGTCACTGCAGACAGCACAACCCAGCAGGCGGTCTCCAGGAGTCAAAAGGTGTTTTCATTAAGAACACATCCCAAACAAGAACTGAAGAAACTCCAACTGAACAAGTTCCTTCATCGGGAAGGATACAAGAAACAGACACAGGTTTCAAGTCACCAGGTCACATCACTTGGAAACTTGTATCTTAAGAAAGCAAGAAGTCTAGGAATAAATGTGAGAACTGGTGCAGCATTAAGTTACCACAAAGAGATTTAAAAACAAAGAAATAGTAAAAGGTTCTTCAGTTTGTGAGAAAGGACAGGGAGAGAAACAGGACTTGCAAGCAAGGTCAGGGAAGAGATTCAAAGTACTCTCAATACAGCACAAACCACTCAATTTGACTTTGCATCATTTTTAAAGAGAGGTGATAAGGGTGATCACAAGGGCAAAAGCCCAGAACATTGAACAAGAACATCAGCAGGGGGAGGATTAAAAAGCTTCAATAAAATTGCAATGAGTGGCTCATTGCATTTTTAGAATCCAAAATAGACTCACTCTTAAAACTGCAGGCCACGAAGCGAGATTTACAAACCTCCTGAAAAGCAACAATATGAGTTCATAAAACATGTGGCACATTGGAGGTGGCACTGCAGGAGAGAAAGAGAAAGCAAGAGAAATTGTAGCCTCTCCAGGCATGGTAGTCTGACTTCAATAAAATGGGGCTTTGCAAGCAAAGAGGATTAAGGCAACACAGAGAAAAAAGGGAAAGAAGAAATAGTTCAGAATGTCAGACTAACCTGAAGGTTCTCGAGGCATCTTTTTAGACAAATGCGCTATGTTGTATTCACACGGACTTCAGAAGGCACCAGAAGATTTACTGGTTGAGACAGATTGGCAGAGGAATGGAAAAACAGACAAAGGAGCTGGCTCAGCAGCAGACAACCCCAGGTGATGCTGGATAAGAAAACACCATCCTGGAAACCAGAGACACGTCTCAAGAATCAACCTTGGGAACATCTGATTTTATTAGGAATGACCTCAGCACAAATACTGCGGACGCACCTACAGAAATGAAGGTGCTTTGTACTTCTGCTGTATTGGTCACACCAAGTAACAGAAACTGCGGAGAGATCTGAAATACAGCTGGTGATGCACCAGCAAGCTGAACACCAGAACACTTGGGCAGTAACTAAGAAAGGTGCACGAGACTTCTGCGGAACAGAGAAGTGAAAAGTCCTCCTGCCAGGTCTGCTCTGGAGTGCAGCACATGCTTTTTGACAGGACTCAGTGGAGATTCATCCACACTGAGAATGACACTGGCTGTTATTCAAAAAGCCACTGGATACCACTTGGGCCACTGGATACCGCAAAACCACAGGTGAGGGTATGCAACTGCATTTTAGAGATTACAGAACAAGAAGTGAACCACTGAAAACAAGAAGCGGTTCTTTCACAGAAGAAAAAGGAACACAAGCTCCAACAAGTCTATAGGTTGATATGAATATTCAGCCTGGGAATCAAAAGAAGGTTCCTAATAGCACACAGCTAGATCTGTCATCTTTAGTAATGGCTCAATCTACAGGAGGAGAGAAGAAAAGATGTAATTGTTTTTTAGGCTAGACTTCTAAATTTACAAAGGGATTATGAGATACTGCATGGGAAAGGAAGGAGCTGGGTGACCCAGGAAGTCTTTTCCAGCACTAAATTACCATGAGACTAACATAGCAAGTATATGCTGTCTACACAACCACAAAGAACAAAGGTTAAAAGTTTGCTTTAAACCCACACGGCTTTGGAAACCAGAAAGCTGGCTCTCTTCCTCCTGACTGAGGAAGTTTAAGAGTCTTGGTTTCAGAAAAAGAAAGAAGGGGGGGGGGAAACAAAAAACACAAACCACCTAAAAGAGTGAGACATACATTTTCAAGTAGTCTGAACTCAAACTGGCATGTTCTTGCATTTGCATAAGGACAAGTTGTTCTGTGGTGTTCCTATAACGAGACACAGTGAGAGGCGTTCACTTAATTGTCACATAAGCACAAGTGTTTGAACTCAATCGTGCATTTCTTCTTAATAAGAGACACAGGAGAGTGAGAGCTGCAAAAATCTGAGCTTAAAGTAATTAGATTACTTACTCCATAGTAAGATGAACCGCAACAACCATGCCAGTATTTCCACTTGCTTTAAGCTGACTGCTTGTTTTAAAGCCTACTATGACAAGCCATTTTCCAATTAAGTGTTACTTCAAAGCCATGGTCCCAAATTAATTTACAGCTGTTGCTAGAAAACCCAAAGATTTCTCTGAGTACAGAACCAGCTGTAGTGAATCTGTAGTTGTCATTATCAAATAAAAATGTCAAAGAACATTTCTGCCCTTAAGCCATTACAACATTTCACTTAAACACTCCAACAAAAGTAAGAATTTAGAGCAAACATTTCAGTGACACACAAGACAATAGGAAAGAAGGCTAAGCCAGTGCTAAATCCTTAACTACAGGCAGTCCAGCCGGTCTGTTCTTACCGTTTGACTTGGTGGAAAGTGGAGGATGTGGAATTCAGCGGTTCCCTGTGGAGGCCAGCTCTGCAGGAACTCTTCATCATAACTACCTCTCCAGCTAAGGCACGCCGTCACAGCCAGTCCATCCTGGGTTACATGCAAGGCTCCTCCATCAGCTCTCCTCGCCCCACAAAGAGCTTCACCGTGTCTCTGCCACCTAGAAACTGAACAAACAAGAGGTATATGAGAAGACCACGTCTGAGGATGGCAGCTGCTGAAGCACGGATGATCAGGACAAAGACTATTCCCCAGGAGAGAGAGAAGCACAGATGATCAGGACAAGGACTATTCCCCCGGAGAGAGAAAAGAAATATATGTACACATGCATATATGCATACACATAGATATGTATAAAAAGATTATATATATATAAACATAAAAGAACTTCACATCATCAAGCCATTATTGCAGCTGGAGTTTCTGAACACCGTTAAAACACAAATTAAGCCCCCACCCCACAACAGCCTGTCTGCACATAGAATGCTTTACCTTATATATGACTGCAGCACTACCTTGGCACCTCCAGGGGAACACGCCGTCCTCCAAGCTCTGAGCAAACAGGACGCACAAGATCTTTCTGCTTGTTAGCACCACATCAAGCTTTGGAGGGAAATGGCTGCTAGCAGTAAGATTTGAGGCTGCCAGGAGTTACGTTAGTGTTCTAATCAAAATAACGTGGCGGGTTTCAGAAAGGACAGAAAATATGCCACCACGCAGCCTCCAAGCCTTGTGAAAACTGCCCCGGCTTTGCATCACGCAGAGATAAGATGGCAGATTTCACCAAAACAAAGCTGTTCCACCCTATCTCCCCTTCGCACTACGCTGCTGCCTTCTACGCCTCGTCCTTGGAATACCGTTATTACCGGCGCTCTAACGTGCTTTGCTGGTGAAAGAACAACAACCTTCAAGTTGGAACATAAAAGGAAAGAGGGACACAGAGAAAGAGCCCTGGAAAGACTCAAATCCTCAAGCCTGAGTTGCCAGCAGATTGTTTTAAAGATCGTTTGCTTCCTCTCTAGAGGAGCAGGCACAGTGATGCCGTAATAAAGGAATGCCATTTGAAGATGCTAACTATAGAGCTGCGACCCCAGGGGATTTGTGATTTGGTGCAGCAGGTTCTTCTCTCCTTTTCAGCAGCTTTGCCCGGCGCTCCCACCGCTGCCCTAGTCCTCCAGTGGCATTTCCACGGCGCAGCCTGGCAGAGGCACTCGCTGGAGGTCTGTGCCAAGCTCTCGCAGAGACGGAGCCTCTCACATCACCCCTTTTGCAACACCTGCCAGAGAAGAAAAAAAAAGTCCCACGCAAAAAAAAAGTGCCTAACTGTGCATGGCTCAGTGCATCAGTGCTTGACCAAAGTGGTTTTCTACTAAACACTCCTGACCTGGAAAGCCTGTTCTAACTTGGTAGCCACACTCGCCAAGAAAGTGATGAAGGATGACTTTCCAGGCAGGAAAAACAGAAGCTGGTTTAGATCCAGCTGACTGGACGCCTCCTGTAGCAGTTTCACCACTCCTCTAGTGATGGGGAATGAGAGGTTAATCATTTGCCTACATTTCGGTAAGCAGGAGCCTAAAATAATATATCAAATATTATATAAACAGATTCCAATCTTCATGAAGAAGTCTCTGCTGAGCTCTACACAAGGCAAAGAAACACATCAGATGGAGAAGACTGAGGCATTGCACTGGCTGAGCAGGAGGATGAGAGTACGGCCTCTACTCCACTAGGAGTTAGGCTGCTGTGGTTAATCAAAGCTTTGGAGTTCAACACCATTTTCATTAGACTGCCTGGAGCCTATAACAAGGACCTACCTGCAAGAGCGAAACCCAGGCACAAAAAAAAAAAAAAATGAGCCCTTTTGGATGTTTTGTGGGCTGTAAAATATATATTCACAAACAGTAATTCAGAGAAGAAAAGCATATGCCTAGCACTTTGACAATCAAACGTTAAACACAAAATCATTACTTTCCCATGAACCATCAGTAAGAGGCACTGAAATTCTGACTTTTATCCAAGCTTTTGTCTGGCTTTCCCTTCTGGCTTTACTGACACTAGCATTTTAGACTCAGCAGGAACTGTATCACAGAAACACGATTATATCCACACCCAAATAAATGCAACCGTACCATTTCAAGATTGCCACTCACTTTCTCAATAGCTAAAACTCTCTCTGTGCATGGCTAGTTAGGAACACCAGACGTTTTGCCCTAGTCCTACTCCTTTGCAGATCAATTGAGAAGTAAATGATAAAAAGACAGAACAAAATTAAAAAAAAATATATATAAATTGAAACCAAAAGCTCATCTTGTTTGCAGTAAAGAGCTCAAGAAGCAAAACCATCAAGCGAAGTGGTTCAGGTCAGGGGCAACTGCAATCCCCATCCAACCACGGGCATCATGTGGTGGGATGTCACATGTTTGAGAAGGGACCAGCACCTACCAGAGGGAAGCAAAAGCTGACAAAATAGGCACAGACAAGTTCAGCTGGGCACTGCAGCACAGATCCCAACACAGCTCCACACAAAGCATGCATTTTCCCCTCCTCTAGCCGCTGGGCTATAAAAGAGCTGAAATAGGTTATTAATGCCAACAAGCTCCTGACAAATTCCTACTGTGTAAGTAGTAAAAAGCTGTACTTGTGAATTAAAAAAAAAAAGAGGAAAAGGAAAAAAAAAAGTAGTCAGCATCCAAGCTAGCACAGAGATACTTACTGCCTTTTCACTATCACAGTGTGTTTCTTTACCAAGGCTGATCCTTATCAGCAGGTGCTTCAGCCGATTTGGTAGTTTTGCACAGAGTTGGGTACAGCCCAAAAACTGAAATACAGATGCACAGAGAAATAAACACAGAAGAGGAAGTTAAAAAATCCAGTCGTGTTGTTCTCCCTTTCTGAAACCACCCCCAAGCATATGCCTTTATGCATAAGATGTGGGAAGGACAGAGACTTTGGCAGCAGTAAGCATGACGTTCTCCCAGCAATGGGCACCAGTTTGCTAAATGGTCTCACAAATCTCCCTGTCTTATCAATTTTGAATGTTGCTGCAGGTAAACAAATGTATTCATCTCCTCCCCGGGAGCTGAGTTGGGTCAAGGTTTCTTCATCTGTGCAGCCACACGCTACAGCTCTTGATAGCTAAAGCTCTGCTGAGAGAGCATGTTTTAAACAGCAGCAATGGTAATTGATAAAATAAATGAGTGCAAAGGATGGGCACAGCCTTCCAGAAAGTTTGCCTTGTAGGAAGGAGACCGTGGCCTCTGGATTGGTCCTGAGCAGCTATTGCATCATTGGTAAAACCACATCTGACCACCCCACCGCCAGACAGGACCAGCTTTAGGATATTCTGTAGGGCCACCACACTGGATCAGATGGCAAAGAGCATCCGCACACTCAGGATGTAGAAGCTGTTCTTCATTCTGAGGGTGGTGAGACACTGGAACTGGTTGCCCAGGGAAGTCATGGATGCTCCATAACTGGATGTATTCAAGGCCAGGCTGGATGAGGCTTTCTTTGAGCAAGCTGCTCTAGTGGGAGGTGTCCCTGCCCATGGCAGGGGGGCTGGAACTCGATGATCTCGAAGGTCCCTTCCAACCCAAACCATTCTAGGATTCTATGATTCTATGAAGAAAGCAATGGTAAATTTTTCAGAGGGGGATTCAGAAGGGTTAATACCAAGAAACAGTCATTATGAGGGACAGGTAATCCTTAAAAAAAAAAAACATAAAAAAAAAGAGGCAAAAAGCAGTCAGAGCTGAGGCCTTATAAAGGGATCTCCACATGGGTTTTTGTTTTCTTGCAAGAGCAGGGTTATATGTCCATTGCCCACCACTCAGCTCAAGTTTAGGTTGTTACAAGACACTTGTCTAAGCATATTCCACCAGACATGCAATGGTGCCATTTGCCAGCCTACCCAGCCCTCCCTCTCTCCCCAAACACCCCCCCCTCCCAGGACACCTGTAACAGCACCAGGCTCTCCTGAGCAAGAAAAGCTTTTACTAGTCCCAACATTCCCACTTTATGGTAACAATCAGCAATCTTCAGCAGCTCCCAGACTAGGTGGGACAGTGAGTTCTCTACCATGAGGGTGGTGAGACACTGGAACACGTTGTCCAGAGAGGTGGTGGATGCTCCATCCCTGGAAGGTTTTTAAGGCCAAGCTGGATGGTGCTCTGAGCAACCTGCTCTAGTGGGAGGTGTCCCTGCCCATGGCAGGGGGGCTGGAACTGGATGATCTTTAAGGTCCCTTCCAACCCTGACAATTCTATGATAACACCAGCTCCTTACACTCAGCCTTTAACTGTTCTCCCTGCAACATCCATTTGTTCTGAACACCTTAAAGAGCCATCTTTTATTGCTACCTTCACCAGCTAGGTTTTATTTCTCTAATGGAACAGTCTTAGGCAAAATAAAGCAAGCACATTTTAACTCAAGCTATCTTGAGCCTTAGGAAGGCTTTCAGTGCCACCTCATATTTGTGTTTCCATCCACCCCCAGCTGGCAACAAAGTCTCACATGAAACTATGTATTTAGTAGAAACACTATCTAACTTAGGAGCACTGGGAGATGGAAAGATTAGTAACTATCATCAGATGAGATATTCTGAGTCTGCTGAGCTTTTTCACCTGAAGCAGGAGACTCCAGGAGCCACCATGGCCATCATTTGCCTCGTGAAACCTTGTGTGCTCAGCTTCCCTGCTCTTTATGGGTCAAAAGGTGTAACCTGTCATAGATCTGATGTTATCTAATCTACAAGCATTAAAGTTGCCACAGAGGCTCCATCTGGAATAAATGGAAGGGAGTTTCCTGTGTCTACTTACACACCAAAACCTGCTCATACCACTTCTAGGTACTGGGAATCAAGAGCTGGCCAAGCAGCAGGATCTCGTTACCATCGCTCTTGGTTTATTTCCCCACCAAATTCACTCTAGCCCTTCCCAAAGCTCCACCAAACTCCCCATGCATACTCCGTGCCCTGGATAACATCAGACAGAGCAGTTATTTAACAGAAAACTGAAGATTCCCACATTAATTTGAGCTTGTGCATCTGTGCCAGCAGGAAGCACACGGATGCTTGGAAACACTGCAGAGCCCCACAGATGTTTCAGTGACTGTAATGCCTGTAATGCTGGTGTCTCACCCCTTTCTTCCTCCCAGTCCTTTCACACTTTCTCTTTTATCACACTGGCTGCCATCTGATTCACTCCTGAAGAAGCTCAAAGAGCTGAAGTAGGAGAAAATCAACCCAGAGGAGGTTGGCTCCCTGAGCCCACTTACCCCCAGACCTGGCAGGCACTAGCAAAGCCCAGCAGAGCAAGGCTCTCATCAGCAACTCAGAGCAGACTCAGTTGTCTCAAATGCACCCCTTGAATCGTACTAGAAAAGGTGTTTGCCACAAAGTGGATTTTAGCTTCTTTCAAGTCAGTAGAAAGGAACACTTCTGAATGCACAGTGTGCAAAATACAGAGTGGTTTGGAAGTGGGGAAAATGAGCGTGTAGGGCTCCAAGGCAACGTCTGACTCTTTGCTGCTGTCAAACAGTGCTACTTGCTGTACCAGTAAGCATATGAAATGCTTCTTCTAATGAAGCACTACAGGGAGAACCTGTCTTCCTTCCAAGATCACGTCAATAAAGAATGAAAGGCTTTGGATTTGTAGCTCTCATGCTTTCTCTCCTCTAGGTGTGGTTAGTGTCAGAAGGACTAAGTTGTCTCCTCTCTCCTCATAAGAAAAAAACCTCAGAAGTAAAAGAGAATATATTACAAAAAAAAAAAAAAAGAAAAGCAGCAGCTTTGCTGCACCTTGTTAATCCTGTATTTTAATATTGGGGGAAAAATAGTATCACAAGTGTTTCCTTGTTCAACTATTCCTAAAAGGTTTCAGCTGTCTTGCACAATTTGGGTAAGGACATCATCTGTTGCTCAACTGGGAAGAAGTTAAGAACTGGCTCATTAGATTTGTTCTGCTTGATCCAAGAGGAAAACAAACACAGTAAAACCCTTGCTTGCCAGTGCTGCGGCAGCGCTGGTGACAAGCGCACCCAGATCACACATTACTCTGCTTTCTAGAAAGCTACCACCTCTTTTGGCACCCCTTGTCACTGCATAATCTCCTGTGTGCCCCGAATGATAAAGAGGGGGTAGCTGAGCACCCCTGAAGGGGGTGGCAGCTGCAGCATCCTCTGGTTACGGGTACAGATACTGCAACACTGTGCAATTGAGGCCCAGTGATCCATTAGCCACATCTGAATTATTTTGTGTATAAACTTAGATTTGTTTTGCCATGCAGATTCTGAATTAAATGAAAGCTCAGCTGAAAGGCTGCTTTCTTGGGGTGAAGAGAAGGAGAAAGCTTCCAGAAGCCTTCCTATTATAGAAGCAATAGAGCTGGTTCCAAAAATAGTAGAGAAGCACTCCCAGAGCTCGGGAGACGTTGTGCCCTCGTTTTGCAAGGCTGAGGTCTCGCTGGATTGCTCCTGTACATGCAAAGAACGGGAGAAACAACTGCAAGATGAAGAACTGACACTAAAGGGGAGTTTCAGGACAAACACCAGAGACAGAAACCCAGACAGCCTACACAAAAGAGATCAGCCTGAATGCCAATAGAGATCCAACCTGTCCCACTTTAAACAGTTAAAAGCAGCAAGAAGAAGAATCACATTTTTTTCCAAGACCGCAACGTTAGTTTGCTGAAGGAGATGCTGATTATTATCACAACACTGACGTGGCAGATTAGGACTGTCAACAATAATTTCATCACCCTGTTTCGCCTGCGGACGTTTGGGATCCTGGCTGAAGAGGTCCACTTGACTCATTTTGGCACACTTTTGGTAGCTTCGTTTTTGCTGCAACAGCTAATAAATTGCCCATCACATGGCCTGCCTGACAGTAATTACTCACCAGTTCACCCGTAATAGTTTGTTAGCGATCCAGCAACGCGGCCTAACAACCCACTCTAATGCTTAGAGTTTCCTTTGCCTGTTTTGGGGCAGCTCTTACAGTACTGTGAAAATAAAACTATTTGTGATGCTCCTTTGATTACAATCAGAGATTTGAATCGATCTTCTTCAGCATTGGACTTGCCATTTTACTGGCATATACAGACAGAGTCAAGTCAGCAGGAAACTCAAAATCTCATACTTGACACTATACAGGCAGAAAGTCCCCCTGCACCATGGCATAAAGTGCACAGTAGCAACTGCTTCTGTACATCCCTCCATGGAGTATTAAATGGCTTCTCAAGTAGAAACAAAAACCTACAGCAATCTTCTAAATATTCAGTAAATAAATACGGTCCCTTCTTTAGAACTTTGCTAATAAGAAAAGCCCCCCAGAAAGTGAACCGATGTTAAACACTAAATTTAATCAACTTTGAAGCTTAACTCACCGAATTAAACATGGCTTTAACTAGTTTATATGGCTCTAGCTGGTTTGGGATGACAATTGTCCTTTCACACAAACAGCCCCGTACAGTCTGATCACAGGTCTGACCCTAAATGTTTAGCAGGACATGGAGTAATTCAGTTTTGGTTATTTCTGTGGCATCTTACCCTTTAACTAAAAGGTTATGTTGTGGATTTCTCTGTCCAATACCACTCTGGATACTTTCTCAACAAAACCCAGGCACAAAACAAAAAGAAAAGAAAACCCACAACACTCCTGCAAAACAAACAAATAAAACACACACGCACACACACACACACAAAAAGACTCAAAGCAGAACAACATAATTTTGTCCACATGGATTCATTCTGCCAAAGCATCACAGAGCTGAGGTGTTACCATATTCACTAGGAGTCTCTAAAGCATCCAAGTTTTTCCTAAAGGTCTTCAAAACCAGATTCAACCACCAGAAGCCTTGCTCAGCACTACAAGCACTAGATTAAATTTAACAGTACTTAAAGTTTTATGCCATTAGTTGCAAGTATTTCTGCAATTCAGAATGCCTACATTTTTCTCTCATAGTCCTGAATCCACCCTGTTTTCACATACTAGCAGCTTCCACAATTTTTTGCATCTCTATCTCATGATTTTTCATGAAATCTTTAATCTTTTCAAATTTTTGTTTAAACTAGGACACTGCTGTTGCCTCAACTTCATGCTTCCACAGGAAACTATCTTGCAAGGATGATGTAAAAGTGCTGAACTCTGAAATTCCAAATTTATACATCAGTAGTTTACCAAAAAACCCCAAATCTGCTCTGCCAACTTGGGAGTTATACAAAGTATACCCAACTTCAGCACAGATTTCTTGTAAGAGGAAGCTCAAATTGTTTTTCTCAGAATATTTTATAACAAAGTGCATCATTACATCTGCTGAGGACACAACTTCCAACGCAACAGATTTGTTAGGAGCATCTAAAACCAACCCACCCACCAACTAACAAGACACCACCACCCACACCTGCTCAACAAGCTTTGGATTCACTTGGTCTTTCCAGCAGCATCTTATGAAACAAAAGAAAATGCCCCCGAAGAACAGGCTACAATCTAAGACCAAAAAAAAAAAGTCACTAATTAGTGTCAGGTTCCAACATGGCCTCTGCAGGAGGTGGTGATGGCTGCCCCAGGCCCATTCCAGCTGGCTCCACCATGACCCACCACAGGACACAGCTTAGCCCATCAGCCAACTGACTGGCAACGGCTGCAAGAACATATTTAAGAAAAGGTAAAAAAAACCAACACCCAACAGAGAGAGGAAAGGGGAGGGGAACCCACCAAGGTCAGAGAAGGATAAGGAGGTGGCGCTCCATGGCAAAGCATTTGTTTCCCTGTAGCAAGACAGCAGAGGAAAGGTGTTGGTTTAATGTTTATCATTTCACTTGTCACTACTCAAATCTATTTTAACTGGTGATAAATTATTTTGGTTTGATCACAACAGTCATCAGTAATTTCTGACTTTATCTCAACCTTTAAGCTCCCTAAGCCTATTCCCCTCGGTGCCACAGAGGGGAGGGAGCAAGCAAGCAGCTGGGTGTGTGTCTGGTGGTCGGCCAAGGCCAACTCACCACACAACTTTCCACAAAATCTGAAGAAATTAACATTATTCTGACTCTGCCATGAAGTGCCGGTGCTGTTTAATTGACAACATACACAAGAATCACACCTTTCCAATTAGACTGCACATCAAAAGCTGCCAATCTTCACTCTTTGTTAGGGGATTCATCTGTCATGGTGCTGGAGACATTTGCTCACTACAGGCAGGATGAGGCCCCATCATTTCAATCCAGCAGCATATTTTTCACCTACCATCTTGCATTATGCTAGCGCTCTTCCAACAGCTCCAGGCCTGCAGCATGAAGTCATACACGTGCCCAGCAAGGAAAGGTGACAGCAGGGTGTCAAAGCCAGCAAAATAAAGATGTAATCCCAACCAGTGATGGAAGAAAGAACACCGCAATGAAGATGAAACTCACAATGGTATAATCAAAGCAGACCCCCTAGTTATTCACCACACAACTCACATCCATCACACAGCAGAGCTCATCCAAGCACGGAGGATGCAGAGCATTGGTGTGGCCCCAGCTCTGCTCACCAATGTAGGTTGCAGAGGATGTTTCCTGGCACTAAACTGCTTTTCAGTTTGCAAACCACAGAACCTGCTCAGAAAGGATTTTGAATACTCAAAAGCACAGGCATGTGACCAGTGACACACTACAGCTACATTGCTTAAGCTGAAGACAGAAGGCGGGTGAGGGTACATGCTAAAAAAGTCCTTCCCACCCCAAGTATCTGCTTGGTTTTATACCAATTCTTCAAAGAACACAAATCATCTCGCTGAGCTAACTCAGCTACAGGTAAGCTTGGATTTTTGTCAGGCAAATTGCAGTAGAGATGAGCATGAAATACAGGTAGTTGTTTGCATGATTGGTTCAAAGGACTGTTTAAAATCTAAGCTCATTTTAAAACCTACCAAGTCTGTGGATTTTTTTTTTTTTGCTACATTTTTTAAGATTTTTTTTTTCTATTAAGAGCTCAAGAGTTACTTGAAGTAAAAAGTAGTTTTATACTTTCAGAGCTTTGCAGCTGCTACATCTAGCAACTAACACAATTAAATTTTCAGGAATTCCAAGCACAGCGCAAATTCTGCTCTAATTCCTTCTTTAAAGAAAAGAAAGGCCCCAAAATAGCATCTATATTTCAGCCAAGGATGGCTTCTGCACTCTCAAATGCCTTGTTAAGTATGAAAGCTTGTGCTGCAAACCCTTCCCTTTTCATCTTCAAATTTCAGTAACACAAACCTACAACAGGATGCTAGAAATAATTCTGGTACAAGTCTAAGCTAACAACCATTTTAGAAGGATGAACTTTTCTCAAAGTTCACCTGAAGACATCAAATCTGGGTTTGTTTCACAAGACTTTTTAGACTTGTTAATGCAAAACCAGCTTTAGAAGACAGAAAAGGAAAGATACATGTGAGTATTTAACTCAGTATTCCCTGCTGCTGGGAGGGATGTACAATCAATATTCTCACTTCCATGTTTCCTCTTCTTGGACAGAAGAGAGAAAAAATACGCATAAGAACCACCAAATCACCCAGAAACTAAGCAGAAAGTGAGGTGTCCACAACTGTGCTTTTTAAAAAAAGGATGGTTTAAGTGAACCAGATTTTGAGCTGAGGATTGGTACCTTACTGTGAAAGCACTCGGCACATTTTTAGGCTCCCCAGCAGAGCAGCTGGCGCAAGCACACGATGCAGCAGAAGACCATACAAACATGCCAGCTCCGGAGCTCCTACTCACCATGCTGGCTTTCATCAACAAATTGCTACCAAATCCCTCTCCCAAAAGCCAGCTGAAGTTTGCTAGCCTGAAAATTCAATTACCAGAGCAATCACCAAGCCCCATCAGCACAAACTCTCACCATTTAACATCTCCTACTAATTCTCTATGAACTTGCAGGAAATAGTTTCAAAACAGCTCCCTTCAGAAAATAAGTTTCAAGCCTTAGTTTTTCCATTCTGAGCCATCCCTGCACTATTTCATAGCTCTGATAATTGTACCACTGACTAACCTCCAACTGGGAATAGCTGTTTTTATCATCACTATTAAAAACAGTCCCTCACACTGTTAGGAATCTGGAAACTCACTGTAGCTGCATCCCACCCTTCGGCCTCTCAAAACACTACAGAGCGATAAAACTATGTGCTGAAACCAGAGGATCCCTGTGCTGAGCAACTCCTGTAATTTCTGGGTAATGACAACTGCTTCCTAAGCAACGGCAGCCATGGAGGTTTGGTTATTGATTTTAAGAGGGACAAGCAGCACGAAATCTTAGAGAGTCAAAATGAGCTTACAGTTTTACATCTTGGACTGGGAAAATTAATTATTAGAAATGTAGCAGTGATGTGAGAAATGCAGCAGTGATGTTAACAAGCCTCACAACCTAGTTTTGTAGGTTTTGTGCTTTGGTTTTGGTTTTTTTTTTTCTTCTTCTTCTTGTTTTTACCAAGTAAAAGTAAAGAAATTCACCTGCAGTTTTCCTTTCATAAAACCACATTACCTTGATTTTTACACCTTAGCCAGAGGAGCGACTGGTGGCTCTTGGAAACATAGCAAGATGTTAAAAAAAAAAGAGATGAAAGGAAGAGTGGATTTAAAAAAACCAGCTTTTAATTATCTGAAGGTAAGAGTTGCCAAGTGGACACAAAGAGGCTGTGCATCACATACAGAAAGGAAAATTCCCCCAGGTTTATTTCACAGTCAATTACAGGGGATTAACCTATAAATAAGAGTAAAATATATTTGGGGGGGGGGGGGGGGGAGGGTGCAAGTTTCACAAAATTGAAAAAAAACTGCAC
>JANIJG010017488.1:0-26006 GCA_024611175.1 Megaceryle torquata | reverse complement strand
AAACTCAAGGCCCCCAACCTCCTTCTAAAAGGCAGCACAGCTCACATGCTCCCACACAAGACTCACGTGTCCTGCAACTTTCTCCCAAGGAAATTACGGCAAAAAACACACTGGGTTGACCTCCCCAGTAGGCTGGGGGTCAGGCAGCCCTGCTGTCAGATAAAAACTAAGTTCAAGCCTGGAGTGTTATTCAGGCAATAACCAATCCAGCCTGCCAGCCTCCTATCCCTGCAACATCAGTGGCTAAAAATGGATGTGGGAGTCTCATCAGCTACAGATTTTCACAGGAGGAAAAAAAAAAGTCTTTTCCCCCTGTACAAATAAATAAATACCTTCTAAAAAAAAAAAAAAGTGATGCAGTTCATCTCTTTAGAAGAACCCATGTTGCTCTTATCAAGGCATGGATCCACTCCAGGGTGCAACACACAGGCCAGTTTGCAAAGCACATTTGGGTCTTTCCCTCTGAAAGCCACTCTATAAATACAAGGCTCAACTAAGAGGCCTCACTCTAATTCTTTGAAATTCACCATCACCTCCCTTTAAATTATTCCAAGAGCTTAATGCTGCATTTGGATACCTACCGAGTCACTCTACATGATCAATCCCATTGGCCCAGTTACAACCAACACAACTAAGCCCAAACATAGAAAAAACTACCAACATTTTATAAAAACCTTGTTATATTTTCTTTTCCCAAGTTGTTTTACCTGTCAACAACTATCTGTCTTCAGTTACCATCCTCCCATCACCCTGACTTGAGTTACTGTGCTTACAGCAAAAAGCAGCGAGAGCCAAAAATGCTCTGCCTGGAATCCAAGCAGAGCCTGCAAGAACAGACCCCCTTTGGGGCAGCAACAGTTGAGTTCCATTTAATGCAAAAACAAACTACTTTTCCATTCAAGTCAAAAGCAGAGACAAAGAATTGTATGCAGCTCAGACTGCACAGTCAGCTGTCTTTTTAGGAATAGATCACATTTAATAGTTCTACAACCACCCAGAAAAAGCTAGCCTGACAGGAGCTCAAGCTTTGCCCAGCACTACACTATGCAAAATCCAGGCACTTGCCTGTGGTGCTTCTAAGGGCCTTAAGCCAGTACCTCCAAATCATCATCTTTCAGAAACATCAGTTCCAAGAAGGCATTTTATCGGCGTTGAACCCGAGGCACGAACGCAGTTTTATCCTCTTTCAAAGTCAGGCAAAACCCCTCTCTGAAGCTCTGCCAATAATTCTCTTTTGCATCGTATGGGTTGCACATACCACCATTTCTATACCAGGGAACCAAAACTATTTGATCCTGCTACAACCTCCTCAACGTGACCGCTCTTACCGCAGGGACTCTATTCTGAAGCAGCTGACTTGGTAGCTGAGGTGTGCTCAGGCTGTTTCACTTGACTATTCAGAGCCTAATGCAGAGAAACTAATTAACATTTATTGCTATGGAAAGGAAATATAATCTAAATGCTCACTGGTTTATATCTGAGCCCTTTGAGACATCTAATGTCAAAGCTAAACAGATCTTCACCTGGCAAAGCACTTGGAAAGCCTTCAGCTGAAGCTGCCAGGTAAGGGAATGCAGTATTTTAGGGTATTTTTGGAACAAACACTTGGGAATGCACCTCTAACACGTGCAAAGCCCAGAGAAACATCGTGACAGCTTAAAAAAAAAAACAAAAAAAACCCGCACAACACACTTTGTCCTGGCTAACATTCATATAAGGAAACTGCAGTTTCACTCCAGGGAAAAAGGAAAAAGCACTTAAGTTTTGTTTAGATTCAAGTGCTGCAAGCCACACCACTTATCTGCTATCAGAGCAGATTGCAGGGCTGCTCCAATGATTATTCAGTAATAAAGTAACTGAAACTGGAAGGCATGCAATTAGCCCCATCTCCTCCACTCCTAAAAAGAAAGGGAAAAAAATACACAAACCCACAGCACAGACGTTATCACCTCTCCCTCTCTGCTCCCCTCATCACTTAAAATACCTACAAAGCAAAGTAGGGCTGTCGTTTACAAGCTGCTAACAAGCCTGGCTTGGCCCTGACTGGCAGCAAACGTGATATTCCCAGCATCTCCTCAGAAGAAAGTTACTGGTTGAGTTAATAGGATATTTTCTCCGGTATTCACACACACATATATTGATTTTATCATGCCCATGTTTAGTTATTCCAGTAAAAGCACACCACTTTTCGGGGGGGGGAGGGGGGAGGGGGGAGGGGAACAAAAAAGGCCACTGCTGTTCCTGCTAGCTTTAAGTGAAAGCATCTCTCGCTAATCCTGGGCAGGACCGTTGTGAAGTGAATATATTAAACTCAGGACACAGGCATCACTTGCTGGCTCTCTGTCAAGCTTTACTGACTCCCAACCTGAAAACGCTGGCTCATTTTACCCGAACAATTTGCACCCTACCTTCCCTTAAAGAGTTGTGCTTTATGTTTAAGTGGTATACACGGCTTCTTCTGTAACTGCAGCTAACATATGGAAGATGCAGAAAGGCCCCTGACACACCAAAGCCAAATGGCAACTCACAGTAAATCCCTGCTTCCAAACTGCAGTTCAGATAAAGTGTATGTTGACGTTTATTCATGCTCAAAAGCTCGCTGCTCTCCACTCCAGTGATACCAGTTGGTCTAATTAAAGACATGCTTTCTCCCAGCAGCCTCTGCCTCACGTATAAGTCAGTAAAGTTGCTCTATCTGTGACCAACGACTTTTACATTTAGGGTTTTTTGGGTTTTGTTTTTTGTTTGTTTGTTTTTTTCCTAAATCTCTCGGCTTCTTCAGCCTCAGACTCCTTGGTCCTTAACTGCCTTTGTTCTGCCCAGACAACCACCTGACGAAAACCAAAGCTTTGCTGGTATGCTGTGACCCAAGTAGCACAAGGGAGAGCAGAGAGAATCCTCCTCCAGCCCTAAAAACAAAAATAAAAACTAAACCCACCCTTACAAACAATATTAATGCAACTATCAATGAACTTGCTGTGTATAGCTCCACTGTGGATGCAACAATTTCACACTCAGATTCAGTTCCTTGACCTTCCCTCCCTCCCCCCGCCTAACTCTTCCCAACTTCTTAAAAGTGTTTTCCCCAAAGACAAATGGGCCATTCCTGCAGGACACTTCTGGTGCCTTTACTGCCCTGGATGAAGCTGTGTTAACTTCACATATAAAACCCTTTTCCAACTACTGATCCAAAAGAGGGAAAAGGGGAAGGCGAAGAACTTTTAGGGCAAGAAGAACACATGGAATGCTGCAGAGATCCAAAGGTATGTAAACTGCTACTATTTATCCTACAATTTACCCTGAAGCCTACAGCTGACACACCAGCAGACACCATTTTAACAATCCCATAAGCTGCTGGGGCCTAAAAAAGCAATCATTAGGAAAACTGGTTTAGTCCTCTGCTGGTGGCAGCTCATGCACCATTCGTGGAGAGAGTGACTCAAACTGCTCCAAGCTGCCATTTGCAGCACAGGCTGTAAAGCTGAACTAAAAGAGAATTCCCAGCAACTTATACCAAAGCCACATCTCCAACTGCTTCTGTTGTGAGACCAATTCAAAGTTATCTATTTTAATATAACTACATCTGCAGTCCTACTGCATTAAAAAAATCCATAAGGATTCTCAGAGAAACACAGGGATTTTTTCTCAGCACCATGGAAGATGGATTCATTGCTATCAGTAGTCCTCCCACAGCCCGAATTTCAGAAGCAGTAGCAGATTTGCTTTGATTTCAGATGCATAAAGAGGCACTCTTTTCATCACTTCATTCATGTGTTTATTAAGATAAAGTTACCTCATTAAAAAAAATGATGGTGGAGTGACATCCTTCTTTGGAAAGGGAATTAAATAAAAAAAAAAACAACCAAACAAACAAAAAACCCACTAAAGAGCAAAAAACCAATAGTCTGTCCCACACTCAGTGGAAAACACTGGTGCCCTGATGGTTAAATGGAGGTCTAGAAACCTATTTCCAGGACACACTTCTCTTAAAGGGTTTTGGTTTTTTTTTTTTTTTGGTGTCATCGCCCCCCCCCCCCCCAAAGTTCTCTTACCAAGTCTGAGATTTGTCTCAAGCTCCCCTGCTTTGCACACCTTGACAGCGCCAGCTCAGCAGTGGACTGCCCAAGGCACAAACATCTTGCACAGGGACAAGTCTGCTCTCCCCAGGACAGGGCACGCACCAGCGGTCCGGAAGGGAAACGAACGAGAAAAATCGCAGCCAGCGCGATACCAAAGTGAGAGCAGCAGAACAGCCGGGGAATAAGGGGCAGCTTTGCACCTCTGTTAACAAGGGGCTTCTCTCAACCTCAAAAGTCAGGCAAGGAGGAAGCACAAAAGCTTTGAAAACAAATACATTAAGACCACGGTCCCAACACCAAGGCAGAGAAGCACGAGGGGAAGAATTTTTACGCTTTGCAATGAAGACTCAGGTGAGGCAAAGCTCCGACCAAAGACCTCAGTTAAGAGCATTATACTTCAAAAGCGAATCGGGCTGCTTCTGGAAGCCAGAGAGCTGGTGAACACAAACCCCAATTCAACACTAGCTGCTCTCACTCGATACACAGCAAGTCCTGTTTGAACACAGTGTCCAAACTCTTATTTTTTTAATATAGCCTCCAGTATGACACATTGCAGAAAGACAAACCACAGGCACAAGCCATGAGTTAGTCTTTGAAGTTCAGATACAACAGAAAATTATTTCACCTACCTAGATGCAGAGGGATAGCTGCTGCCTTTGATGCTACAAGAAATTTTGGTCTTAAAACTGCCCAAGGACTTCAAATTGCTTGCTGGGCTGCAGAGTGGCAACACCCAAGCCTACACATACACACGAACATAATTATGTCTGGTCTAGACTGGGGAAAAATAAAATAAAAACTTTTCAGTGATGTTAGCATGCAAAGAAAATAATAGCATGTACAAAGAAATCTCTGGAGTGACTTATGAACAAGATTTTATGCTTGGCTTTCTGCCAATTAGACAGGAATTAAAGAGCCTAAGCAACAGAAACCCGTTCATCCCAAGGAAGAAACTGCATTCTTAAGTGCTCAACGGAGTAAAAGGGAGGAGGAAAAAGGGACAAAGACTTTGGACTGCAATAGGAAGTTTCTGATGGTACTAAAGCAGAAAGCAAGATAAGACCATGATGCAGAAAGAATAGTTCAGATTTTCAAAATTAAACCAGCCCACTGCATACAAAAGAAAATTAGCCAGTAAATAGCAGAATTCCAATAAGCAGCCAGTATTGTTTATTCCAAAATTCCAACCCATTTTACTATTTTATAGATGATACACCACCGACTGGCCACCAGCAAAATCAGTAAAAGGAAGAGGTCACAAGAACAAAAGCAAACCAAGCAGGAAAGGCATTGTTGGGCACCTTGAGAGGCTGAAAATGTATCAAAACTGAGCCTTTTATCTAATAAATGTTCTCTTACTATCTGCAATGATGATTTTTATTTTTCTTTTTTTACCCAAACTCTTTGAAGCTTTTGAATTCACATCATGACACCAGCTTTTAGCAGAATTAGGACCAGACTTGACCTGTCCCAGTTTCCCCAAGGTTACTTTTAGAAAACCATCTACACTTTAAATATTTAAGTGCTCTTCCCACACTGCAGAGCCTAACTTCTAATTTTACTTGGTTTAGGATGTTATACAAGAATTTAATTTCAACACTTGATTTGAATGACAGAAAGAATTCTGCATTAGATTGCAGATTGGAACTTACTGGAAATGGCAGCAAGCTGCTGTTATATTTATCCACAAGTCAGAGCAAGGAGGGTGAAAAAAAAAAGTTAGTGAAGCTTACTAAATCAAAGCTTGTAAAACACCAGAAACACAAAATGAACTAGAAGTAGCTTAGGACTTGCTAGGGATGTTTCAAGCTAATAAAATTCTAAATTAAATGGCTGCTGCTTAAGTTTGCCAAAAAAATATGGAAATTTCCAAAGTTCATACATAGTAATTAGCACAGCAAAAAAGCAGGTCCCCAATAAGTGCTGAATTTTGCCTCACTCTTAATTTTTCCAGCAGATGGAATTAGCTGCGTGTTATTTTTTGCAACTGGAGATTAAACGTGTTATCCTGAATATCAATTCTGCAAGTACAGTGCTGGATACATGAATACATGGTATCAGGAATATGCAAAAAAAAAAAATCAATCTAAATCCTTCTTTTCCATCATTCTAGACAGGACACTGAAGAGGCTAGAGGAGGGCTTACATATTTAAGGCTTCGTATTTCAACCCGATTGACTACCCCACTGATAATTTAGCTAAAACAAGATCTCTCAAAGTATATTAGTGTTAATAGTCCAAACAGGGTCTGCCACAGAAAAACACCTGCCTCGACTAAAGATATATCCTCTTGATGTGCTAACTGACATCACAAAAAGTCATCCCAGAAGCAAGTTCAAACAACGTGCGTAAACTGAAAGTCTCCAGTTTTTGCCCGTTACTCCTCCAAAACCTGGTTTATAGATACTGTTTATCACCTACTGTAACATACAAAGACACCTTTTCCATCCCTATTACTGATTTGCCACTTCATGCTGAAAAAGACATAGCCTCCTCCCAAGCCCTGCAGTCCTCCAGCTACCTGCAGCAACACGCCAAGCAATAGCTGAACCTCATGCATGCCCTTGACCAAAATACTCCACCTGCGTTCCACATTCTGAATTTAGTTTCTCTTAAGCACTTGAGCCAAGAGCTGCCCCAGTATAGCAAATTATTCTCAAAGACACTGAAAGACCCAGCAACTTCTCTCAGTTGTTTGCCTGCTTTAACCTTGGTATTTATATCATGCTTATAGAGGCATGATCCAGAAAGATAAATGTCAATGCGTTTACCCAGTTTCGGAGGCATCAACCTAGAAGCAACCAACATCCTGCTGTGAACACCAGCAGATGAGTGAGAAGGTGCAGGGAGGTCAACCAAAACCACAGTTACTGCACTGATAATGAAGAGATAGGACAGGCTGCTGCTTGTGCAGTACAGGCACTAACTTCTCAACTGGAAACCTGTGAAAGAAGTGAAAACAAGCCACAAGGTTTGCTATGTGAACATTGCTTTGTAGCTCCAATTATCACAGAATAGTTTGGGTGGGAAGGGACCTTCCAAGGCCATCGAGTCCAACCCCCCTGCACGGAGCAGGGACACCTGCAACTACAGCAGGGTGCTCGGAGCCCTGTCCAACCTCACCTGGAATGGTTCCAGGGATGGGGCAGCAACCACCTCTCTGGGCAACCTCTCTCAACACTCTCAGCATCAAAAAATTCTTCCTTTTCTCTAGTCTCCATCTACCCTCTTTCAGTTTAAAGCCATCACCCCTTGTCCAGAATCTGTCTGCCACAAATAGAACCCCAAACTTATATAAGGAGCATAGGGAGACCAAAATAAAGTTTAATACTAATTTAAAAGTCAAATAAGTGACATGTTGGATTGCATACTATTAACCAAAACAGTGCAAATTAAAAGTAGATGTACTGAAAGCAGCAGAAACCCTGCCCGAAACAAAATGAGAATTCTCATACAAAAATACTTCTGTGGCCAGATGAAATACTGAGTTTAAGTAAGAAAGCAAGCACTTACACCTATTGTGCTCTTCCCACCCCCTTCTCAACTAGGGAGTCTCATTTATCTCAAAGCAATCAAAAGAAAACACTTAGATTTTTAAAGTGAGAAAAGCTGCAAAAATTAAAGCCCTGTCTGGCACGAACAAGTAATATTTGAGAAATCAAAAGGAGATTCTCCAAGTTAGAGGAAGAATGAAAACAGTTCTGAATCATTTACTTTGCATAGCCCAGTTCCTGCCAAAACAATTCTGTAAATCCCATGGTAGTTCAGATAATTTCCATTCTTAGAGGGGAAAAAAAGCTAGATTGAACATTAGCAACATTAATTGTGTGATATGACCTGAATGATGCAAGAACAAGTAGTTAAGTGAACCACAACATCTGCTGAATTTTTAATCACTAGTTATTTTGCTGCAAGGCAGAAGAACATTGCATATTAGCTTTCAAGCACTGCACAGAACGGCACGTTAGGACAGCAAGATTTTAACTGGCAGAAATTCAGCCTCTGTGCTACCTAAATGCCATTACTTTGCTGTGAACTGCAGACAGAGCAGCTTCTAAAGCAGGGTATTTTTTTTTTTCATCACATGGAAAAGAGCACTATTTTCTGCACCCCAAGCTACCAGTCGGCCATTTCTGAATATATGTGTTTTTTCAAAAGCTGACATTTTCTTCACTGTCATTTACATGTCCCTCTGTAGTGTGTTTTTACTCTCCAAACACCATTAAGTAGTCATGAGGCTGCCCAGCAGCAAGTCACCGTGAAAGAGGTAGCTGAACCTCCGATGTGTAGGAAGGTGATCTATGTAAATACTCATATTACCTCTGTACTGCAGCTCATTTAGGCATACCTGAGCTGTGCTTAATCCATCTGCCTCAACACCCGCTGCAATGACGTTGCAGACATCCAGTTTTTACCACAAACTGGCTGTCCAAGCCAGCACCATTGATGGGAATCACACAAGCCCACCCTATACCTACACCTGCCAGTCCTGCTGTGATTTCTCTGTCCGATACCCAAAACAGCTAGATTAAAACCAACCACCATGCTTACAATGGTAAACACATCTCCAGTTATGCTCTAGGGATAAAACTGCAACAGCAGGATTAGCAAGTGATACAGCAGATATTCCCCTTCCAAAACAAGGGAAGAAAAAGAAGTTATTTAAAAAATAAACACAAACTCCACAGCTACAAACTCCAAATACAAATCTCACAACTACAGACAGATCTGCACTATGGGCAATTATCCTGAGTCATATTTTAGAGGGAAGAAAATGACATTTAAAATAAAACAAAAACACAAAACCTCTGTCACGCTGACTTTAATAGATTCTCACTTCAATAAGCTAATAGAATCAAAATAGCTTATAAAACCAAAGCCATAAAATACGGTACAAAAAACAGCTGAGCAGCCACACATACCAAAGTGGCATTCCTGTGCCCTGCATACTGCAGAGCTCACAAAGCTGGAAAGTTGATCTCTAACCAGCAACTTTCACTGAACTAGGATCTTCTTCAACAGCTAAAGGTATGGATAGGAACATCTAGTAATACATCCAATGACCAAATAATCCACAAGAGCCAAAAAAAGGAAAAAGCAGCACACAGGGACAAGAGAGGTGTATGTTTCCAAGACTACATTATCTTTAATTATAGGGTTAGGACCAGTCCCATGTTTTCCTCAGACTCAACTACCAAATGCAAGAAAAGCTGACATCATCTCCAAATCCAGGTATCAAACCTGCTATGGGAATACTGAAATGTGCCATATCTGCTTGTTTTGTTAAGTTACTGGGCAGCGAGAAGTGAAAATAGCACCTTATGATGAATGTGTTGACACCTGGAATGTCAGGGTCTGTTAGCACCTTGGTAGTGCTGTGAGTCTCCTACGCAATATTCAACCTCAGAAACAGACCTTGGCACCTCTGCACCCCAAAACCACAGGTCTTCCTGGCATGGAAACTACAGGCTGGTCTCTGTGAGCACACACCCTCCCTGCTAGCTGTTATTCAAGCCAGTGGAGAGCTCAGTGACACTGTGATACACATCTGCAGCACACTACAAGACAAGCTTCCAATTTTAAGGGGCATGGAAACATGGTTTATACACCTACAAGTAAATTAATTGCAGCTCAGCACTTGACAAGTCACTTATGCTTCTTCACGATCCTTATCTAAGTGGAGAAAAGATTTTTAAAGAGCATTTAGAGCAAGTGCAACGCACACAGCTTCCTCCTCAACCTCTCCTCATCAATTAAGTATGAAAGAGACAACTTAGTCATAGGGAGCGGGCAAGATGATTTTAAGACACTGGTATTAAACCAAATCCCACAACTTTTCACAGCTATTAAAATGGAACTTTGTCATTAGAAGGGGAGATTTTGATAAGCGTGATGCAATTAACAGACACCACCTTTGTTACCAGACTGCTCATGACGAAGCCCAGGCTCCTTGACATTCCATTTCTTTTCCTCAAAGGTTCTGCACTAGAGCAAGTTTATGGGTTTTAGCATGCAAGAGGAGAATTGGGCACGTTACCTTCAAAACCAGTCAATAAGGCTCTTTCACTCAGGCCAGGGGAAGGCGGGTGGCTGCTGGAAAGCAACACAAGGCACTCCCTTCCCCCTCCCCTCAAGACCCAAAACCGCTGCATTAAAAACACTCCCATCCCCTGCAGCAAGGGATTAGCCATTTATTAAAAAGGAATCAAAACACTGTAAAAGGCTTCCAGTTAAGATTGCAAGGGTAAAAATAAATAAATAAATAAATAGAACCAAAACACAAGCTGGTGCAACTAGAGTCACATTAGGAATTCTTCGGGGCACCGAAGAACAAGCAGCTCAAACGTAAGCAGGATGTGATTTGTCCAGACGATGCTGATCAAATGGCTCAGAAAGAACAGAACTAGATTGATTTTTTTTTTTTTTTTTTTTAAGTCAGTCATTTTGGTGCCTCCACATTAAGCAGTAACAACACTTAACCTACAGGCATTTACGGGTTTAGACTCTGTACTTCCAAACCAACTGCCTAACTCTGGGCTGATTTTTCTTTTTCTGGCTCTTCTCGAGGGGTGACAGACAATTATAATGGCCAATTATGTAAAACCTTTCATCCGAGAAAAGACGAAGCACTACACAAACATTCATTAAGACTCGCGACTCCCAGTCTGTGCCCGGCTCTTAGCCGGTTCAAACCCAGCCTGGATATCTCCAGCTACCAAAACTGGATCCCGAGAGCTATGGCAGAGCCAAGATAGCATCCAGCGCAGCAGGGTTAACCACTTGAGTATTTATTTGCACAGCTTCGCAAGCGGGTTGTACAGCCTGCAAGGAAGCCCGAGTTGCTGTGGCTGTGCTTCACAGCCCCATCCAACCCGGTTATTCAAAAGCAGAGCAGAGACACACAGGCTGCTGCTGGGCGTTGTACGAGGCACCTCACAGGACAAGCGTTTGACTCACTTCTCAAGCTGATAAAAGGAGATTTTTTTTCCAATGGGAAGCCACTCGGTGCGAGTCTATAACTTCGGTTTACTGAAGAAATTAAAAAGCTACACTTATTGTTTCAATTAAGGCCTTGGAGGAAGCAATTTTGAAAAGAAATCATTTGCACTGTAATTGTACTTTTAACCTTTCCTTAGGTTCTTACACCATCCCCACATGAACACCTTATTAGAAGCATTATTTACAATTTCTAACACCACTTTCTTTTCGGATCACTGTTTATGTTTACCAAGCTTCAAAATTCTTTGCTCTGGTAGATGTCTCAAACACGAAAGCCGTGCGGAAAAGATACCATCAGAAAACGACAGTACTCAGAAGATTAAAAACTGGGGAAAAAAATATGATTTTTAAAAGAAAAATCCTGCGTGCTTCGCTGCAAGCCCACGAAGAGACTGTGACCCGCAGGTAACAGGGAGGTTAAGACGACCCCCCGACCCCCTCCCCGGCGCGCTGCCCTCACCACGCGTGGGTCGGCCGCGGGGGACGATCGCGTTACGCAACCTCTGAGGGAGAGAGATGCCCAAGGGCGAGCGGAGGGGACGGGACTCGGCACCCACGGAGCGGTCCTTCCGCCAACCCCTACCGCAGCGGGCTCACGCTGTCAGACCCGCCGGGCCGGGCCCGCCGAGAGGTGGGAAGGCCAGAGGAGCCCTGCCAGCGGAGCCGGGAAAGGGGCACGACGAGGGGAACCGGCCGCCTCCGACACCGCGGTGCCCCGGCACGGGAGAAAGGTGCCCAGAGCACCGGGAATAGAACAAAATAAGCCTCACAAGGGGCGGTCGGCGGCGGAGAGACGCTGCGCCGAGGGAGAGCGAGGAGGCCCGGTGCCCTCGGCGGGGCCCCGCGCCTCGCAGCCCCGTCCGGCGGGCGGCCAGCGGCCCCTCGGCGGCCCCCGGAGCCGCCATGGCCGGCCGGGAGAGCGGGCGGTGCGTGCGGGGCCTGCTCGCCGCCCACCTGCCCGCCCCGGCCCGCGGCTCCGCGCCGCACCAAACCGAGCGACCCCGCTTCCCCCCTCGACCCCGGCCCGGCCGCACCGTAAGAAGCCTACCCGGAGCGGGGCCAGCCGCGCTCCCGCGGGGAGGAGGGGACGTCCCGGCGGCGGCGAGCTGCGCGGAGCCGCCAGGCTGGGGCTCTGCACGGCGCAGCGCGGCCGGATCCCCCCTGAGCCCCGCCGCGGCGGCGGGAGGGGCTGCGCCGGCCGCGCCAATCCGCGCCCGGGGCGGGGCGGGACGGGGACGGGCCCGGGCCCGTCGGGGAGGGCCGCGGCACCACCGGCCGCCCCCGCGCCGTGCCAGGCACCGGCCGCCCCACCGCGCCAGGCACCACCGGGCGGGCATTGTAGGGGCCTGGGGACAGACTCGGGGTCTCTTGGGTCGCCTCGGGGCCCACACCTCTCCTCGCGGCCCTTCCCGGGTCCGGATCTCTCCTCAGGGCCGCAGCGATCGCCTCAGAGCGGGGCCAGGCCCCTGGGAAGGCAGCCGGGACGTTTCAGGGTCGAGGCCTCCCCGTAGTCCGCAGCGGTGGCTGGCGTGGGGCCCCGCAGCCTTGCTCGACTCGGGGTCTCCAGGCTCAGACCTTGCTGCCCCTACACCGGTTGCTGTGAGGTTGAGACCAACGTGGCAATGAAAGCAATGGGGGTACCAGGTCCCTGCTCGCTGTCTGGCACCAATTTAATAGGGTGCTAACAGGCCAAAAAACACAGAATCATGGAACGGTTTGGAAGGGACCTTTAAATGCCATTTTTTTGCAACCCCCCTGCACTGAGCAGGGACATCTGCAACTAGAGAAGGCTGCTCAGAGCCCTGGCCAACTTCACCTGGAATGGTTCCAGGTATGGGGCAGCCACCACCTCTCTGGGCAGCCTGGGCCAGGCTCTCACCACTCTTAAGTGTCAAAAATGTCTTCCATATATCTAGTCTGAAACTCCTCTCTTTCAGTTTAATCCCATCATCCCTTGTTCTGTCACAACAGAACCTACTCAAAAGTCTGTCCCCATCTTTCTGACAGGCCCCTTCAAGTCCTGAAAGGCCACCAGAACGTCTTCCTGGACAGAGCCTTCTCCTCTCCATGTTGAACCCCCCCAGCTCTCCCAGCCTGGCCTCCCAGCAGAGGGGTTCCAGCCCTTGGTGCATTTCTGTGGCCTCGTCTGGAGACACTCCAGCTCTATCATAGGTCCATCTGTGCAGTGCTTTGAAGGAGACCAAAGAAAACTAATTTGACAGATCTTTTGGCTTTCAAATCTACTTAACTCCTGGCTGTAGAGCCAAAAAAAGTTTCTGGGAGCTTACTGAGAGTGTGAAAGGGTAGTCCTTTGGGGTATTGCAACCCACTGGCATGGTCCCGGATTTGCCAACTAGCTTGGTTTGCTGATGTCACCTCCCTGGCATAATCACAAAATACCTTTTGTCATAGTCTGTGGTGCCTGCCCTCAGCAGAGGAAAACACGAGCTGCTGTTCCTCGTGTAGATGTATCCTTGGGAGGCACGTCTGCGCAGATCCTGTATAGTGGTTCATCACACATGCATCACCCCAGCCATCTTCTCTCTGCCATCCTTATGAAGGCCTCAGCCTGTAGGGGAGAAAGAGAAGTCTTCTGAAACCAAAGGTATTGAGAACAAGAGTGAAATGCAAATGGAAGGCATTGGGAAAAGAGGAATTAAGTGGTGGCACCAGATGGCCGCTTGAGCCTAAGGGGTTCCTACAAGGAGCTTTCCCCTTCCTCAAAAGAAGATTTCAGCAGCTCGTTTCTGCTCAGAGGGAAGCAGGGAGAGATGGAGGTCCCTGTGGGGGAGCACAGATGACCCAGGGTGACAGCAGGACTAGCAAACCGAAAAGCCTGGTTTCTCTGACCTGCAGGAGGGCAGCAGTGGAGCTGCTGCTTATTCTGTGTAAGGTAATACTATGAGAAGGTCCTCCAGACCATTCTCAAGCCATTTAAGTGTGTCAGCACAGCACGGTGTGGCAGTAGTCCTGACGAGGGGCAGAGCTAATTAGCCAAGGCACGGGATCACATTAGTGTGGTGACTCAGATGGCTGAGATGCATCTCCCAAAGTCTCTGTAGTCCCTCTTGACCACGGGCGCTATACTTTTGTATACAAAGAATCTTTGTACACAAAGCAAGGGCAGGAGGGAAGACAGAGGTAAAAGGAGTTGCTGAAGGTCAAAGATCAGTGACAGGGCAGAAAACAGAACCTCTTCCTTTCAGTACTTTCTCCTCTGGAGTGTAACAAACCCCCAGAACAACGACAGGATTTAACTGCTGCTGACACAGTGGCATCGTGTGTTCCAGGGGAAAATGCAGTACTTTGGCACAGGACTGTGGAAAAAAAACCCCAACTATTTATTAGCATGGTCCCACAGTTCAGTGACATACACTGACACACAAGATATCACCAGATGAATTCAAGGGCAATGAAGTATGTGCCCTGTCATGCCAGAAAAAGGCCCGGCATGGGTACAGACCAAATCTTTTGGTGTAAGTTGATAAAGACTAAATGCCATTTGCTGCTAAGTGACTTCTAATGATTAAATAACCTTTCTCCCACTGCCCCCCTTCCCCAGGGCATTTAGTGATAATATAAGAAAGATTTTGCACATTGTTTAGGTTTCATGGGCCATCTGGCAGTTTTGCATTTCAGTAGCCTTGAACATTAAAAAAACACTAGATAAAGAAAACTAGTCCTATCTTATCAGAGACCTGGAGAAGTTTAACTCTGTCAGAGTACATCGGATTAACCAAGTCTTTTATTGTTCCCATCTTAATTAAGAGTCGTATTCCTCAAAGCTTTGAGTTGTACTCTCTAAACCAAGCTGTTCCTTACCACCTTTGGATTTGTTTTAACCATGAAACACTCAACTCCAGTAGTCCCATCCAGCTTCCATATGAGACGTCCCACTTCTGGGCAATGGAGACACGAGGGAGGCTCCTGCTGAGAAAACATACATACAGGTTTTAAGCAAAAAAAACCCCACCAACCAACCAAACCAAACCAAACCAAAAAATAAAACCAGAAGTCTTGTCTAAGCTAGGGAAAGGATGTTATTTTCAAACAAAAACACAATGCTCTTGGCCTAACTCAATGAGAAAACTTCTTCGTGCTGCCGAAACATCTTCTAATACCATCACACCAAGCATTTTCTTCATCTGCTTTTGCTAAAGTGAATAAAAGTAGAATTCACCCAAAGTAACCCACTCCAAAATCCCTGGAATCAACAAAAAGTTTGGTTTCATTTAAGCAGTTTCTTATGGTTGAATCCAGCATTTTTATTGGGTTTATTCCTGCTCCCCCTTCCCCATGGAAGAAAAGCAACAAGGTTTGAGTCTGGAAAGAAATGTCATTTCCTTTAGGATGTGGCTTTGGACCTTGGAGGATAAAACCAGCTGCAGGATACTTTTACCTGTAGTGCCTGGAGCAGGTTTTTGACTGAAATTTGTAGCAGCAGGGAACATTTGGTGTAAACGCACCGTAAATAACAGAGGATATGAAGATACACTAAGATAAAAACTACTCAGGCTTCCAACTGTAAGACTGTAAGATTTCTAGTTTGCATTTTGCATCTGTGCTGGATGATACGATCCTGCTCTGGCAGGGGTGTTGGACTCAAAAATCTCCAAGGTCCCTTCCAACTCCTGACACCCTGTGGTACCTGTGATTTTAGGCTAGCTCCAGTGAAAACTGGGAGCTTATAGATTGGGAGTCTACAGGATGAGGCATTAGGGGTTTGGTGGGTGGCTATTTCACACTGCAATTAAAAAGTGCTACTGTGCAAAACAATACCCAAAGAACAGAGCAAGAAAATACAGCAGAAAGCTTAACTGTGTTTCCTAGTTGTTGTAAGACAGGAACTACAGCTTTCTAACTCCATTTTCCTGAACTTTCACCCCCCCAAAAAAATTGAGAAATTGTAATGATTTCAGGACTAAATTTGGAGATACATTTCCCTATATGCTCCATATTGTTCTTCAGTAAGGTGCATTTATGAAAAGGTGGGAAAAATTATCCTCACAAAGAATAATATCCTGTGCAAATGAATGGATGGATGGATGGATGGATGAATGAATGAATGAATGAATGAAAAGTTGAAAGAGCAAGTTAGCAATTTTCTCCATGATGATCTTCTTGGTACAAATTGTTATTTGATAATGACAGTTACATTGTCAAGAAACAGGTAAATTAAAATTTGTTCTCAAAGCTTCAATGGCCAAAATGTAGCCATATTATCCTAAAATCATCAGGACGGTACGAGAATGGCAGGTTGAACCTTTCAGGCACGTACAGTATCTCTACGGGATAATTACTTTATATATTCCTATTGCTTGTTTGTCTCTAGTAAATGGTAATACATTTATTCCTCTTAAAAAAATCAGTAGGAATTTGGTTGAAAACCACCCGATGACCATGGTTTTTCTTGAAGTGACATTGCAATGCTTTAAAATCATGGCATTATTCAGATACATCAAGACCCTTGCAGTCACCTAGATGTTGTCAGTGGAAGGTGCCACTGCAGCATGTTAAGGAAACTGATCCTTGCTTTAATCTACCTGGTTCAGGTAACCACCAGCGAAGGTGCACAGCAGAGCCTGGGCCTGCCAGGGACCTGAGTGAGGTACTTGGGTTACCATTCTGCCGTGAAGTGCCGTGCTGTTGCGTTGTTGTGGATATTGTTAGTTCAGCTGGGGAGAATAAAGCTCTGGCTCTAGTACAGCCACACTTCCTAAATTCACTATTGACATCTAAGAGTGGGAATTAGCAAATGTACCAGTCTAGATGCTCTGAGGAGCAAACAAGTGTTGTTTCAGCATAAAGTAATCCTTCAGATGCAGCTGTGTGGTAAGAATTTTGTGTTGGAAGGAAGACACTCTTAAATGAAGTCTTTTTTTTTTCCCCCTAAAACCTGTGGTTCAGCACTGTTTGCATCATCAATATCCCGATATCTTAAGGTACAACTGCTGAACACCCTCAAATTCCACTGATTTAGGAAAAAAAGGGAAGTGACAAAAAGCATCAAACATTGAGGCCTGCATTGGATTGGACTCTGTGAGCAGAGTCTACAAATTTGACCTCCAGTAGCTCCGTTAATTGGATCTTTTTCATACCATTGGGCGACCTGGCAGCAGTCAATAACCATAACATAGTAAATCAGTGAGGGTAGGGTCAGCCTGGATGTTTGAAGTTGCAGAATCTTTGCTGTAACCGCTGGCAGCCTGTACAGGGAACCAGGGGGTGACATTTCTCTCACTACAACCAGTGGTATGAGACCAGTGGCTGCTGTGGGGAACCACTCTGTGCTTTGCCCCGAGGGCCTTTAAACGACTTATTGCTGTTTCTTTCACTGTAATCGCGTTTTACTGACGTTTTACCGTCATATTCTACGCAGGTCCTGCATTTTTAGGCTGTTTGCCAGGTATGGTTGTCCTCCGATGTTTACCATGACGCCTGTTGCTCAGCTCTTTCCTGGTGGCCAAGGCTCTTTTCTCCAAGGCCGTCTACACTTTTGCAGTGACACCAAGTGGCTGGTCTCCTCCTTAGCATTTCACCATTGTAACTTTGCATTTCTATTTTATTTTATTTTTTTAAATAAACGAATGTAGCACGGTCTGCCTTGCGTGTGAGAATCACGTTAAGCACAATCCGCCACAACAAACCGGTACGATGCGAATACAGCAGAGAATTTAGGGGCAGCGAAAGCTCAGCACGACCCCAGGCCCTTCACAGCCCGTGTAAACCCGGCCTCGGCTCCTCGGGTCGCGGCGCAGCGCGGTCACTCAACATGGACCCAGACCCGCCTGGACGCCGGGAGGGCGGTACGAGGTCCGCGGGCCCCCCTCCCCGCTCCCGAGTCCCTGCGGAGTGTGAGGGGACCGTGAGGGGGTACAGGGACCGGCCCCCGCCATCTTAGAGCGGGACGCCAGGCCAAGGCCTCGCCCCTCAGGGCCCGCTGCGCCTGGCGGGACTCGCCTCCCTCACCCCACCGGCCAGTGAGACGCGAGTACGAGGGAGGAGAGATGTTCACTGTAGCCAATGAAAATCAAGCGTGGCGATAGCGGGCGACCAATGAACAGCCCGCTCCGAGATTTCGTCTCTGCCCATCAACGGTCGGCTGCGAGCGGGCCAATGAGAGCCTGTGGGCGGGCCGTGGCTGGCCAATGAGCGCTGCCAGCTGAGATTTGAAAGTGATCTGAGGCGAGCTGTGTTGTGGTGGAGGGGTCGTTACAGGTATGGCGGGGTTGAGGGGGAGATTGTCTGGGGATCGGCAGGGGTATTGTGGGGCTGGCGGACAGGGTTGGGGGGACGGGGAAACGGAACGGGTCCTGGGGCGGAGGTCTCGTCCTGGACGGCGGCGGGCCCGGAAACACGGTGGGGCTATGGCGGAGAAGGGTCTGAGGGGGGGAAGATCTAGGGGCAGCCCCTCAGAGCCGCCGTGGGAAGCAGCGGTCGGTGTACGCTGACCCCCGGGGCCGCATCTCGAATCCCCAAAGTCTAGGTCTTATTCAGTTCCTCAACTGGCCGCATTTTTGCTTTAACACTGGTGACATTTGCTCTTTCCGCTGTGCTCTGTCGCTATTTAGGCTAAAAATGCGGGCTGTGCACCCAAATGCTTTCATATCCGTATCGCTCCCCTGGTTCTTGTGGTCAAAAGTGCTTTTTTTTTTACATCGCTCTTTTTGTGGGGTTTTTAGTTGGTTTTGGTTTTGTTTGTTTGCTTGCTTGTTTTGCTTGCTTAAAATTTTTTTTTTGTGGGTTTTTCTGTGTTTCTTGTGGGGCTTTGTGTTTTCTTTTGGATTTGCTTTGTTTGTTTGGGGTTTTTATTATTATTTTTTATTTTAATAAAAAATAATCCTCTCAGTTTTCAACTCTAGTTTCTGTTTCCTGCTACTAGTCTTTAATTTATGCCAATTTAAATGCCAATTAATCTTCTAGACTCCTGTTTGGGCAAGGTACTATTCAGAAACCATAACCTGGACAGAAAAGGAGACGGGTATCTTTATCCTGAAGAGATGTTTAGGGCACTGAGTATACCATACATTTATTTTTTTACGAGGCCAAAGAGATCACAGATAACCTCTTGTATTGCTTTTGCTTTGTGAGTTGATACCACCTTTGTGTATCTCTGCTCACATTATAGTTGCCTCCTTCATGTTTCAGATGAATTATTTTTCCAATAACTGAAACCTAGGTCATTTGCTCTTGAGGGCTTATTCATGGGAGAAGGCCTTAAGTGGACTTTTACTACAATAACTAGGGAAATATTGCTCGTAGTAGAAAGCAGAAGATAAAAATCTTTTGAATCTGTTAAATATTTATCAGTCTTTAAGGCAAATGCAGTGTTCTGGAAGCTTGCCTGACAGATAGCAATGTACATTTTGTGGATATAGGTTGTTACCTTCCATCAGGACACTGAATTGAAAATGGTGCATGCACTTTGGAAGGACTGTTGTATGAAAAGCACGTTTGATGTAAATTTAGAGAATTTATCCTCAAAGTCCACAAATGCTGGTTGTAGAGATCTGCTGCTAGCTGCTGCTTTTAGGAGTGACTTTTAGCCACGGGGATCACAAAGCCTGCGTCTTCTAGGAGGTAGATAGGAGAGATATAATCCCACTAACTGTTTTCTACGTGGCTTTCTGTATTACTGTAGGAACTGCAAACAAGATCAAAGATGGTTATTGGACAAGTTCATGAATTAGCCTTCCTTAATCACTTAAATATAGAGCAAGGCAAATATGACCTAAGAACTATGGTAGAATTAGTCTGATCATTTGCAATTATTATTAATTGACATCTTTAATCAGTTTCTGAAAGTTGGAATGTGAGATATGGGGTGAAATGTAAGATATTCACAAATTGGCTGTCACTGGCATGCACCAGCTCTCCCAGGATTATGTGGAAGAGATCCACCCTGATTTGAGTCTTTTAGGCTGAAGTTTGATTTTTATTCCCCTTTGCTCATTTAACTTCCATTAACCACTTTCATCTTGTGCAGCACTGAATGTACTGGGGGGAAAAAAAAAGAAGCAAAATAACCCCATTTAGATTTCTGACTCCTCCATTATTTCCAGTATCTATTCCAAGCACTTGCAGGTGGTTGTGCAGGTACTGCTGGTGCTACTCAAGTTACTGGCTACGCAATTACTGCTGTGGAGCCCAAGGAGCTGCCGCTGCCAGCAGTGAGGGTATCCAACAGACTGTATTCCTTCTTACAGTAGCTCAGATCCTCTCTTTGCTTGCTTTTTCCATGAGTATATACAGTGTAAGAGTATATTGATAGTTACTCGGTACTCTTTCTGTTTATTTTGGTCCTCTTTTTCTTCTGACTTTTCTTTTTTTTTGTAGTTAGGCTGCTGGTGTTGCTTTTGGCAGCAGATGGAGAGGGGATTGACTTTGAGAAATCCTGTAGTCAAGGGTCCAGCTCACTTAGAATTCCTTTAGCTTGATCAAAGCTTGATGTCTTGAAATTAAGAACCTCTGTAAATGACTCATTTTCTGTTAAATGAATAACTGCTGGCTGTTTAGTTTAGTTGTAGCACCCTCCTTACTGTAAAGCAGTTTCCTATAAGTAATGGAAGATGAGATTCCTAAAAGACCCTGGTTGAGGTGACAGAGTAAGGCCAACTGCAAGAGCTGGTCCTGAACTCCCTCCAGGAAGAAAGCATGGAAAGTCTCAACAAGACAGGCTTCAACTGGACACAAGGGATTGAGCTTTTTTCATTGTTGTTACTACAGCATGTGCAGGCCAACTGACATTTGCATTTAGTCTTCCTCAGGTTTAAAAAAATCCTGCTTGAAATAAATGCTATTGTATTGCAATTGCATCCTGGAAACTCGGTTGGGAAATGGTGCCAAGAACTCTGAGGTGTGACAAAAATGCCTCACCATCGGACAGGGTAGAATCTGAATGCTCGGTGGCAACACACTGCTTCCAAGTATTGTCCTACAACCTTGTCATTTACTTGATTGTCTCCTTAATGTGAAAAACATCTGTGTTGAAAACAGGCTGACAGGCCAATTCCCTACTAATTCTCTGTCAGATGTGTTGACCAGTAGCCCCTTGAATGCAGAAAACAGAAATAATGAAAAGTCGTTAATGAAATTGTCATTTGTGTTTTCTCCACTACACGTACAGAAAGGAAAAATCCAGGGCTTTGTTCATAATGTGCAAACTCAAATAAAAAGGGTGAAACAAATCATGACAGCTTTTTTTTTTTCTCCTAATTATTGTGGTTTTTGTCTAGGGTCATCAAGATGGCTGCTACATCCCAGTTTGCCAGTCGATACAAAAAGGATTTGAGTACAGAAGCCCTCCGTGCAAAAGTTGCGCGCAGAAAATCAATGCTTCAAAAGGAGAACAGGCACAAGTTGTTTGAAAAGGGCAGGCAGTTTGGATTGGCAGATGTCAATGTTCAGCTCTCAAAAGAGAAGGGAATTTCTCGACTCAATGAGAATGGCAGTGTAAAACTGAGTAAGTAAGGACTCTTCTAAAACTTTTTATACATTGTAAAAAAAAAAAAAATGTGGTTAAGTAGATTTAGTTACATGATCACAGGAACCTAATTGTGGTCAATGTTTTAATTTGAAGAAAAGGTTTAAGATTTAAAAGCCAATGACTTCCAGTTCTTCTAACTGTTAAGAAAATAAAATCTGATTACTTCTTTATCCTCCTCCCTGCTCTGGTGGGATGAAACCTGCTGCAGACAAATCAGAACAAAGCTTCCAAAGGAAGAATGTGTTTTGCTATTAATATTCAAAGGGAAGTCTCCTAATTGCTTTGTTATTGAAGCAGTGAAAAAGCCAGATCTAAATTCTCATCTAAGATATTGCTGGTGTCTGTCATGTGCTTCAAGTATGCTTAGAAATGGGTAATTGTATTTTATAACTGGATGTATGCAATTATAAATGGGTAAATGCATAGTGTAATTGTATTTTTTTTTAATTGCTAGTTTTTGATGACTTATCTTTCTTCCCAGAAAACAGGGCTTGCATATCTACCGAATTCTGCCTCCCTGTCTTCCCTTATGGTCTAGGGAATTAAGTTAATCTTGAAAACTCTTAACAGATTTCCTTTAGAAATATTTTCACCTTTGGTGTTTTGATAGCAGAAGATTATTGGAGGAAGGAGTGCAACCCCTATGTAATCACCTCAAACATGAATTTAAAGACATTTATATCTCTATCTTGAATAAATTTTAACTTGAAGTAGATAGTAATTTTTCAGATAGGTGTTTGGCATCATCTTAAGATTTTATACTTTCATATAATTTCTGCCTCATTTATTCTCAGTCTGAGGATATCTAAAGCTGACCTAAACTTCAGCTTTCGATGACATTATTGAATTGTTTGAATAGAGAAACTGTTACAATTAAATCGAGTAGTTAAAGTGTTAACTTTAATATGGGTAACCTTGCAGGAACAGCCTGTACACTGTAAAATAGATATGAATTTACAATATGGCTCAGCTGCAGATTTGGGGAGGTGTGTTTTTAAGTTGGAATTTGCCATTAATTACTTTTGTTGGGAAGAATTAAAACAATTAAGGAAGCTGAAACTTTCAGCAAGCTAATAGATGCCATGTATTTGCATTGTAAGACTTCAACTGAAACTTGCAGGTGTGGATTCCAAACGGTCATCTGCTCTTTGACTTAGTATGATGTTCTTTTACCTTGGAAAAGTTCCCTGAAATTTTCTGACTTGCTTATTGTTGGCTCAGAAATATCTTCAAGATTTTGTAACATCTTACATCTTTGCTTCAGAACCATCTACAGATGCGGCCACCAAGAGGATTAATGAACGCAAGGAAATGCTCCAGCGCTATAAAGAAGAAAAGGAACTTAGGAAACTGAAAGAGCAGAGAGAGAAAGCAAAAAAGGGTGTGTTTAAAGTTGGGTTATATAGACCAACTGCACCTGGATTTCTTTCACTTGTACCTGAAGATCCAGTGATAGTGAAGCCAAAAGAGAAGGTAATAAGAGCAATATTAAATACCTAAATGAAGTATATATAATATACTGTGTTAACTTTTCTATTTGTATACAAAATGACAGGTATGTTATGCCAAATAAACAGTTTATTTTTGTAAATATTTTATAAATATTTATTTTATAATAAGGAACAATAAGGGAGCAATTTAGCTTTTTTTTTTTAAACTAAGCTGGAAATAGCACTGGCAATATGTTGATTTTTGTATTTATGGCTATGTTCTAAGCTCTAAAACTGGAATGATTCGTCCACAAATGAAATAACTGTCATTTTAGAACTGGGAACTTGTTCCTGTTTACTCCACTTGACTTTTCAAGTTTTTCAGATTACACACTTGACACATTTTGCACAGGCATTTTGTTTTTCACACTTGGGCTTCTTGCCCACTCTTAACAGTCATGGGGGGGAAATGAGTATGTTAATTCTTTTTTTGTTGGGGATGTTTCCAGGCAGCTCCTGCTTTCTCTGGGAGGATTACTCGATCAAAGGCCAAGAACCAAGAAGAAAAAACTGTTGTACCAGCTTCATCTAAGCCCTCTACGGTTTGTTTTTTATATAAACTTCAGAGAATAAAGTTAGAGAAAATGATGCAAATAGCCTTCAGACCATAACTCGGGGCTGTATTTTTGCAGGTTGAGTGTTGTCTTTGAGGGTTTCCTCGTGAGGAAGACAAATGTCATGGTTTTAGGGGCAGAGCCATCCACTAGACCTATAACAGATGCTCTCTGTTAACCTCTCTCCTTTCCTCAAAGGGTAGAGAAAGAGAATAAGGGAGAGAGATTTATTGATTAGAAAATAAAACTAAAACCGCTTTAGTGAAAATATTAATAAAGTGGAATATATACAAAACCAATATCAAACCCAACCCCTCTTGACGGCAACTGCATCACTGTCACCACTGATGCTGTGGAGCAAGCACCGGGAAGTCCCCAGCTGGACTCAGTGGCAGATGGGAACAAGATTTAGGAGCTGGATTTTGGAACTGAAGTTAGGAACATGCTGATTGGGATTGAAGGCAGAACACAGAGAGTCCTCCTTGGATACCAGCCATTGAAGAAGCAGCTTGACCCTTGCGATTCCTCAGCTTTGTACCAAATATGACTTAGATGGGCTGGAATCCCTTGCTGGTCATTTTGGGGTCACCTGCCCTGCCCTCTCCTCCCAACAGGTGCAGCCTTTTACTAGTGGCCTTGGTCAGCACACCAATTCTTGGCAGTAACTCTAAACATGGAGCATTATCTCTGCTAGAAGCAGAAACTGCCTGTGAAAATATGCTGTTAACTTCAGGAAGTGGTTACGTAGAAGAGATTGAGCTGGAAATTAAAGTCACTGAACAGAGTTAGTTCTGTTCTCACTCAAACCAGGACAGCAAATTAGATGAGGAAAGCTTTCATCAAGCTGCATTGCACTGAACTGAATTATGGAGAGTTTGATTAGGTCAATACAAACAGAAAAACACACTGATCTGCTGGATCAGTTTTACAATATGAAATATTGTAGTCAGCATGGACTGCAATTATTTGTAGAGATAGTGGTGATGCTGAAGTTCCATGCTTTGGCTTGGAGACTCAACTAGTGTGTCTCCCTTGAATGCAGAAAGTCTGTCATGAATGCAGATTATAAAAAGTCAGTTCATTCTTCACTCAAAAATCACTTCCATATTGGCCATTTTTACTGTGAATCTTGGCAGTTCCTTCCACAGTCCCTTCACTTGTGTGAAAAAGTAGGTTTTGTTGGGGAACTTCACCAGCAGTAACCTCTAAAGCAAGCTTTTGAATGTAGCAATCTTGCCTTACAAAACTTGAATGCATTTGATGGCTTCCAGTCATAACTTTACAAAGTGACAACTGAGTTAATATTGGTTTGGGTTTTTTTCCTGAAAACTGGTATTTAAAACACATAGTATGTACTAAATAGCAGCAGTAATTGGTACCTAGTTTCATGTTAAACTGAAACTATTAAATATTCTTTTGCTAACATTCATAATTTGTTGGTTAATGCATGTTATCACATGGCTAAAATGAGCTACCTTAGTTATGCTTAATTTCTATTCACTTTTAAAAGCCCTTTATGACAAATTAGTTGAGCATTTGTTTTAGTGGACCCTAAGATAGAAAAATGAAGAAAGAAATTGGGCTGCTTAATTTCTGGAAAAGTGATATTTCACAAAAACATTACCTTCTCTTGTAGGTCTGTGCCAATGGGCGTAGAGCGCAACCCACACAAGCAGGATGTAAACAGCTGAGTACAGCCAAAGCAGCTGAAAAAGAGAAAGGTATGAAAGTAGCATGATCCCTGCATCTGGAAGGATGCTGCTGTGGTGGTGGCTGGGTTTTGTTTTTGTTTTTTTTTCTGACTACTTGTGGTGTTATGGGAGGGAGGCAAAGCACATTTTTGTGAGAGATCTGCACTATGTTTTTTGGGCGTAGGAAACAGGGAGGAGTTTTCAGGATGGACTTGACTACCAACTATGATGAGGGCAGCAGCTGGCAGATTATCAAGTATGTGGCTCTGGGTATTGCATAGAATCATCGAATGGTTTGTGTTGCAAGGGACCATTAAAGGTCATCTAGTCCGACCCCCCTGTAGTGGCAAGGACATAGAATGATAGAATCATCTAGGTTGGAAAATACCTTTAAGATCATTGAGTCCAATCATTAACCCTACTCTACCAAGTCCACCACTCAGCCATATCCCCAAGCACCACATCTATATGGCTTTTAAACACACCCAGGGATGGTGACTCAGCCACCTCCCTGGGCAGCCTGTTCCAATGCCTGACATCCTTTTCAGTGGAAAAAAAAACCGTTTTGAAGTCCACTTTAAACCCCCCTGGTGCAGCTTGAGGCCATTCCCTGTTGTTCTATCACTAGTTACATCTGCAACTAGAGCAGGTTGCTCAGAGCCCTGGCCAACCTCCCCTGCAATGGTGCCAGGGATGGGGCAGCCACC
>JANIJG010017487.1:0-26029 GCA_024611175.1 Megaceryle torquata | reverse complement strand
GAGGACGGGCCCGGCGGACTGCGGGGGGCGGCCGCTCTGCAGCCCGGGAGGCCGGCGCCGCCCCGGGGGGGGGATCGCTGCCGGGGCCCGGAGCAGGGGGATGCGGCCGCCGGGCCCGGCGGAGGCTGCCCGCGGCGCGATCGGCGGCAGCGGCACCGCGACCACCGGCGAGGACGAGTCCCGAAGAGCTCCACCTGGAGACTGACCCGGCCCGAGGGTCGGCGGGGGAAGGAAACGTTTTTACTTGGTACAACTGCGGTATCTCTTTTCTTTTTTTCTTTTCCCTCGTTTCTCCTCAAAAGGGAATTTTGTGGCTTCGTTCTCTTCCTCACCAGGGCTCGCTTCTCCCTTTGAACCCGCATCGAATTCCTGCGCTATTTATGCCAGTCTGTTACCTATCCGAGGATATCGGTGTCCAGAATCCCTCACTATTTACCGGATCAGCTGGGAACAAGATGAATTTAGAGGCTGTAATCCATTGTTTAAGTAAAAACAGTTTTGTTTATCAATGAGCATAAACTTATTTAAAAACATGTGAAAGGTAAATTGACTTGTTTACTATATTAAAATATTTTCCCAGTATGAAAGTCTCTGTAATACGGTACATTCTCTTTGGTGGTGGGAGGACGAGTGGGGAGGAGGAGTGTGGAGCTGGAAGGGCTCTGGGTAGCAAAACCAGTTTGCCTGCTGCGCATACGGTGTTGTTGATTTATGTGTTGTTGGTCTCCTCAGGTGAGGCTGGAGAACCCTCTAACTCCCGCCAATCACTGCAGCTACTCTTTGGTGGTGGCAGAAGGTTTGATCTTTCCTGACAGAAGCAGGTGGAGCTCCGGCGGTGGGTGCTGATCGATGGGCAGCTCTGGTGGTATGTGGTGCCAGGGGCTTCGTGGCTCCTACACCCCCCTGCTTTTGCCTGCACAGGGTGGCTGAGCTGACAGACCCTCAACAGCACTTTGGTGGCACCCTGGAGCTGGTGCCATCAGGAGGCAGGGCTGTGCCAGCCAGCTCCTGCTGTGTCCTGGGCAGACTCTCCTCCCAGTTTGATGTTTTCTTGCCCTGTAGTCTTCAGAAATGTTCCGCGCGGGCCTTTTCATTGACGAGCTGTGCAAAACCCTGGCCTTTCATCACTGTGGGACGTGGGCTGTTGACTAGGAAACTGAGACCTCTGTCCTGAGCAGCTGCTTTTCAGATTGATGGTTTCAGATTAATAGTTTCGGTGGAATGCTTTAACTGTGAGGCTGCTAGGCGGTTCCATCTCCCTGTGAAATGATCCCTGGAGTTCAGATTGCCTCTGCTGAAGGATAAAGATGTGCTCTGATGTGGTAAATGCATTTTAGCTGTGCAAATGGCGAAGGTGCTGTAAAATATGGCACTGTTTTAAAGTTGGGGAGAAAAAAAAAAGCTGTTTCATACCTAAATCAGTATGCTTTGGAGTGGTGGTGCTGCGTTAAGCCAGTGTCGTCAGCTGGACGTTCCCTTACGGTGTCTGTTAAAGGCAGAAACTGGGAGCAGAGGGCTTGCAGAAAGAGATCGGGCAAAAGGAGGGGGTGGTTTGGGTGTGATCTCCTGCACCCCTTTTCCATTTTCTGGGGAGTGTGCAGGACAGTCTGCATGTTCTTAATGCAGTGGGGGGAAAAAAGAAAAAAGCTGGCTGGTGGGAAGGAAAAAAGCACAATTTAGTGATTTTAGGCAAAAGTACTCGTGTGATCATTGCCACCTTTGCGCAGGGCAGGTGGAGGAGCTGGTGAAGGATGCCAGCCCAAAGCTGCTGCCCTGTCCTCTCCTGCGCTGCCTCTGAACTCTGCCTGCTGGCCCTCGGATGGTGTCCTTGTAGCAGCTCCAGGGTGTAGCTTTGGCCCTATGCTTGTCCGTCCTGTAGCAACGGGTGATGCTGAACAGTTGTTGGCAGTTCTGCCAGTGCCACGTTGACGCCTGTTCGTGGGGCTGCCACGTGCACGCGGAGCTCTGGGTCCTGGTGCCGAGGATGCTGTTTGCTGTGCTTGGTGTGCACCTCTGGTTGTAGGAGCAAAGGCTTCCTGCAGCTCTCAGAGGGAGGAACAAGTAAAAGAGAAGCCATCCGGGCTTGTTTGGTGCCAGTTGAGTTTGGGCTGTTTCTCGGCTCTGGTTCTAAATGCAGAACCAGTTGGGAAGCGTCTCTGCGAAGGAGCTTGTGTTTAACTTTTAAAACCTTTGAAGATAAATAAAAGCTGGGTGGAATTACAGAGATGCTGGGGTTTCTCTGGTCCGGGCCCGCAGCTCGGAGCAGGTGAATGTACAGGGGCTTTGAGCGGCGTGTCCAGTGTGTGCTGGATGTACAGAGGCTCCTGGCACTTTCCACTTCAATACAATTGCTCTCAGAAGACTAATCGAGCACGGCTGCGTGGAGCAGATGGAAGAGGAAGTGGATTGAATTAAATGGGTTGTGTGGCCCTCTTCCAACTGTCATGTAACTGCGGAGAGATGCCTTGCACTCGGAGCAGGAACAGTGCAAAGCTCTCCACCTGGTTTGTGGTTTTGGTGGCGCGGGGTCTCTGGGACGGTGGCGGTGTTTGGATCCACCCTGTCAGAGGAAACAGACCCACTGCTGACTGTTGCCTCCCTTGCTGACACTAAAAATAGTTGATGAGCTAGTATGGAGATGGTTGTGGCTGTCTTCATTCTGTATGAAGTGCGGGCTTGATGAGTTCCCAGGCGGTTTTTGCATCTTCTCTGCTGACAAATCGAGATTTCGGTGAAACGCTGCTATTTCTGTACCTGTGAGAGCAGCTTCCGAGCATCCTGTCACCTCACTACTGTTGTACGAGGTGTGCGGCGGGGGGGGAGCTTTGGTGTGTAAACACACGGCAGGCTCGGGGACTGCTGGGGGCTTTTGTGATGGGAGCAGTCCTGTTTTCCCCAGCCCTTTTGGACCTGGATTCTTCAGCTAAAAAATCTCTAATATCCTTTCCCTCGCCAGGACTCGTAGTCCTTTGTAGGAAAGTATGTTCCCCTTGAGACAGCGCTGACACCAGCCTGCGACGAGCCAGGCTCTGGGCTCGCAGCTCTCTTCGTGGCAGACTGCTCGAGAGATCTGTGCCTAAGTGCACTTTGCAGGTCCTTCTGGTAACAAAAACGGTTCGTCCGGGCTGGCTTTCAGGGGAAAGCTGACTTCTTAAAATTCAGGGTATGAGGGATTTCTTGGGAAGCAGGTTGGCTGCAGCAGGGTTGTCGTCTTGGGTGATGAATTTCTGTGTTCTGTTTGCCGTCTTTGTACTGAGAGTCATCTGCAGCTGAACGCTGGGGTTTTTAGTGCTCTAAAATGGTGCGGTCACCAGTCTCGGGCAAACCTGATGTGGAAAAAGGCAGAGTGCCTTGTTAGCCGTGGATTACTTCAGCTCCAGTTCAGCCTTTGCCTTCATTGCTCCTCAAAAAAAAAAAAAAAAAAGAGTTCACTTAGTGTAATTGTATCAGGCGAGACGAGGCACAGGCTGTGGTGTTGCTTCCTAGATAGAAATGGCTGTAGGCTCGTGATTTGTACAATTTCCTTGGGGTTGCTGGTGAGGATTTACACAAGTAACTTGCAAACAGAACCGTGTTGTGTTTCCAGCGCGTGCAGATCTGTGTGAAGGGGAGCTGTCGGAACGTCAGTTGGCATGAAGAAGACACACCCGAGTGAAATGTTGGGTCTGAGGCCCTTTGCTTTAGTGATACAAGGAAGCTTTAGCAAGAGTCTCAAAGCTTTGAACTGTGGGAAGCTCCTGTAGAAGCACAAAGGCTGTAAGAATATGGCTGGAACAGCAGCATCTCTGCTGCTGTTTTATTACTTCAGGGTTTTTTATTCCTTAAACGTTGCAATAATTCTGTAGTGCCAACTTCCCTCCGGGCTTTGAGTATCTGCATCTTATAGGGCCTCAGTTCCACATGTTTGTCCTCTAAGAGCTTTTAAAAAACCCCTTGGCATGGAGAACAGAGTCTCTGTATCCGTGCTTCAGGTGCGGCGTGGTTCTGAGAGGCAGTGACAGAATGAGTTGGAGTCCGGTGTCGAGGGAAGGAAAATACCACAGCAGCTTTGATGTTCTGTTCCTAATCACAGTAATCACTTAAGAGGATGGAGAAAAGACCAGATCATGTTCTGCTTTTCCCTTCCGACTGAGAAGAGTCTCAGGAGGGAGGAATCAGACTTCTGGTGAGGAAATCTCTGCTAATGCTGGCTTGTCTGGCTCTCGTGTGACAATGGTGACCCTCCAGCACTGGGTAACGCTGCCTCTGCTCAGGTGCTTACAGAAGGATCTGAACTGCAAGCTCTGTCAAATGGAAGCACTGCCTAGAAGTGAAGAATCATTAACGATGTCCAGCCAAGGCTGTCTCTAGTTCAGAGCGTGTCTCCTCGACCCTTCTTGGTGCCTTCCCTGGGAGGTGCCTTTGGGCTCACACCTATTTATTGACTTATAAATGCTTGCCCTCTGCCTGCACGCACTGGTCTCGTCTCGCTGAGCACCGTTTGTTCGAGGAGAGTGCCAGTTGGTGTAACTCGTGTGCAGAGGGACCAGAAGGGAGGGAAATCGCTGGAAAGAAAAGTTACTGGAGCATGTAATAGGCCCCAGCAGCTGGCTCACATTTTCCTCTTCTAAAAGCTGCCGTTTCCCCTGCGTGTTCTCGCATGGCCTCAACTGATGTAATGCTCAATCCCAGCTTCCTGGGACGGGGCTGCGTGTCTGACAGGGAAGGTGGTGGTATTTTTACTCCAGATCTTAGCTAAATTCAGGAGTGTAGCTGAAAAGCAGTCTCGGGGTGTAGTGTTGATAATGAAGTCAATGGCTACTTTGGGGTGTCGGGGATGTCCTTCAGGGACTCAACAGACCTCAGTGGGCCACTCTGGAGAGGGTTATGCACAGGGTGGGGTGTGTTACCGATGGCTGGCAGCGAGTCCTGGAGGTGCTGAAGCGGGCGGAGAGGGGAGTGGTGTGAGCAACAGCGGTACCCGAGCTGGAGCACAGAGCCTGACTGGCTATTCCCCGTGTGTTCGGAGGCAGTCCTGGGAGAGCCTCAGCTCTGGTCTGTTGTTGTGTCGCTGCACTGAGCTGGTGCGTTCAGGAATCGGCTGCGGAATTCCCAGTGCAGTAGCTTTGCCTGCCAGTAGCTGTGGAGTCTGTCAGCCTGGGAGCTGGTCGAGCTGTTGCTGTACAACCTTTCCAGGGGAAGGCAGCAGGCAGGGTTCTGAACCTCACAGCAGTGCTGTACTCTGCTCCTGCTCTAATTGACATAAAAAGCTTTCTGCCTAACTGAAAAACTACCGTATTACGCGCTTTAAATACAAAAATTTCTGACTAAATGCCACTTTAGCTTCAGGCTCCTGTGCCATTTGCAAACAGTTTATCTGGAGGGGAACTGGTGTGGAAAACGGGTGAATGTCTCTGTTATTTCTCGGCTCTCTGCAGGGCTTTGCTTGTACCCCGTGGGGTACAGTTCCACACGTGTTGGAGTCGCGATAGGAACGAGCCGTCGTGATTTTCTGTTGTCGCCTCCTGCAGCGATTGACTTGGTCAAGCTTCGGAACCTGAATCACCTCCAGCTTTATCCAGATGTATTTTTGTCCTTGGCTGGAGGGTTTTTAGATGGATCTCTTCATACAAGAGTTGATTCAGGGCTCTGAAATTGATTTTGCTCTGAACTTGAGCTGGAGTCGCTGCGTTGAAAATGATGGTGAGTTTTGCCAACTAGAAGCGCCTGGCACGAGCCCTTCTGTTGGCTGAACAGAACGGGTGCTCTGCCTGGCAGTGGCTGCTGCTTTCTCTGCTCTGAAGGACCCAGAATAACTTCCATGAAATCCCTGAGCTACCGGCCGCTGCCGGGAGGGAACAGGTTCCTCTGCAGGCAGATGACTTGGCACTGTGCGAGCTGCCACCGCATTCGCTCGCGGGAGAAGCGCTGCGGGCGTGGGAAGGCTCTGAAGGGGAGCGCTGTGTCGCGACACGGGCTGCCAGTGCTGCAGCGAGCTTCCCGGGCGAGCTAGCTGGGTGAGCCCAGGAGATCAGCGCTTTCCTAAGGGGTGAGCAATCTGAACGGGAGCTGCTGGTGCTCTAAAAAGCAGAGATTACCGATTCAGTTCAGAAGGTGCTACATGTGGGACTGAGAAACACTGAGAAGTGGGAGCTTTTTCCTCATTACAACTTTTATTTCATATAAATAAGCCCTCTACATCAGTTTTTCAACTTTTTTCAGGCTTTTCTCTCACCATAAAGAAGAAACAGCTAGCCAGAGTTCTCTAGAAAAAAAAAAAAATGCAATCCAGGCACCAACCAAAGTGCATTTGAGCAAAGTGTTAATGAGCAGGAAAAAATTACACTTGGAACAGGCACTGTGTACACAGTCCCATCCCCAGAGCTTGGTGCTGACCCGGCATTCCAAGGCATCAATAAATGCAGAGTTACTTGGATTGGTAGGAGAAAAAGGAGGGAGTGGGGGAGAAGTGAGGGGTTTTCCCTCTCAGAGTCTAGGGCAGCGAGATGGAGCAACAACTGCAGCTGGGTGTTTTTATCTTCCTGGCCCAGGGGCAATGTAATAGTTTCTGCCTGGCTGGGGGCTCCACTGCTGCTGAGGTGCCACAAGCTCTTGAGCTGAGACTATTTCACATGGTATGTGCTGGTAATGACTCGGTCTGACTGGACTGAGACTCAGGTCAGTGGCCTGATGGGAAAAATAATAATAAATTAAAACCTTAAACAACTGTAAGCTGTTTTCTGAGTCAGTAAGATAAGGAAAACAAGCCTCTAACAGTGATGGAGAATCTCCAGGACTCAGAGCAGTTTTACAGTTGCTTTTATCTGTTTGTTGGGTAAGTCCAAATAAACCCAGTCTGGGCTTTGGTGGGGTGGAGATGTTTCTACTGATTAAGCACAAAAGTTTCACACTCTGTTCCTTGGCAATACCTGCTCTGAAGCCAGTAATGAACTCCTGAATTTGTCATGTAGAGGGAATTCCCAGGCTTGTCCTTCATGAGACAGGAGCTGTGGATCTAAGTTAGGTGGAAAACCAAACTGTTTATCTGTGCAATCATTAGTTTATTAAACCAGTGTCTTAACAGTATTTCTGTCCACACAAGCCAACCTTATCACCACTGATGCATCCTGCAATGAAAGCCAATAAATCTCCACCCCAGGTGTCTGTGTGTACGTTACTCCTGCACCCAGCTCGAGAGCAGTGCTTCAAAGTGAGGGTGATACCCTCTGTGTTTTGTCACTGTCAGCAGTGACATTGTGTTACTCCTTGCACCTGCCTCCTCCTGAACTGGTTGCTGTATTTCTGGGTCCTAGTTTGCTGTGAATCTCCTGCCTGCTCGGGAACCCTCGTAGCTGGGGTTCTTGCACATTTAGGCTTGTAAATGCTCACCCAGGTCTGTGATTTGAAAGGTGTCTCTTAAGGCCAGGTCAAAATGTCTGTGCAGCAGCACCTTCCAGGGGATCTGCTGCTCTCAGTCAAGCACGAGACTACAAAAGGCACAACCAGGAAGGTGAAAGCATTTGATAGGAAGCCTTAGACCTTTGGCTCCAGCTTGGCCTGGGTCCTGCTGCCATCTCTCTTGAGCAGTGTGGTGGAGAAGGAAGATTTGTGCTGTCGTCCTCCTCGCCCTGCTTGGCACAGCGAGCTGCAGGTGCCCCCAGTTGCCACAGCGTTCCTGGTGTTGCAAAGCGGGCATGGCATTTGCTGAGCTGCCTCCACCCCTGCCAGCCATCTGCCTTCCAGAAAAGCACCATCTCCTGAGGTGCTGATCCAGCCACTGCTGCGTGTGCCCTACCCTGTCTAAGCAGGGGAGGAGAGCAGGCTCTGCAAGGATGAGATGCTGCTTGTCAAAAGCACCTCCACCCCGCAGCGCAACCAAAGAAGGCTCCATCCCCTTGGTGCCCCGCAGCTCACGCAGCTACCGTACGCTCTGCCAACACTTCAACCACGTACAAACCTCAAGTACAGGAGCTGCTCTGAACGCTACTTTCTCATCCATCTACTACCTACAAGGTAACGCGTCTCCCGCTGCTCTGTCGCTCGCCGCTCCCAGCCCGGCAGCGAGGGAGAGCTCGCACGGCTCCTGCCCGCCCCGTGCCATTCCCCGCTGGCCTCGGCGGGAGGAAGTGGTGCTGTGCCCACAAACCTAAATCTAAACTTTAAACAGAATTAGTTATTAAATAAAATAAAGTGCATCCAGTAGATGTGTCATTGGCCTGCCACACAGCTGCAATATAGGCAAAATAAATAGGAAAGATAAGTGATGGTGTTTCCTTTGTAGGTGGGGGGTTGAGGCCTCCCCTGTCCTTTGACCTCTGGATAGGGAAGGGTGATGCCAAAGCTGTGAGCAGGGAGAGGGGGTGATGGGGGGGCCCCGGGGGTGTGGGTGCTGAAGGGCACAGGGCAGGTGCTGAAAGCTGGTTTCATAGAAGGTCAAGGAGTGAGGACAAGCTTGTGCTCCTCTTCTCTTCTCATCCACCACCTTCAGCACATTATCCTGTGAAAAAGAGCAGAGACAGCAGGGCGATTATCGGTCTCTAGGGATCCGCTGAGCAGTAAATTACAAACCTCTCTGAGTTTCAGCCTGACCTTCCCGCCTGGCTGGGGCTGCCTGGCAGGTACCAGAGACCCACGGGAGCAGTGCAGGGTTCTGCAGCCCCAGGGACGGAACTGGACGTACCAGTCTGGCTGTGACACGCTCCCAGTCCTCCTCAGGGTTAGGTAAGGTGATTTTACTCTCTCCCTTTGTCTCAAGAACAGCAATCTTTATGTGGTTTTGCACGTGCTTGTGCAGCACCTGCAGCAACGAGAGGGGGGGCTGGTTTTGGGTAGGGCTTTGTGGTCCTCTCCTGTGAGACCTGGCCTGGGGGTGCAGAAGGATGTCACCAGCTTTGGTCTAGTGAGAAAACTAACCCGTGAGTGGAGCCTGCTGTCCTGCAGCTGCCTCCAGACCCAGGTACGCAGTGCTCATCAGGAAGGGCAGACTGGCTTATTTTTTTTCCTCCAGTCGCCAGATGCTTGGGTGCTGCTCAGAGTTGCTGAGCTGGCATTTTCCTGCATCCCTGTTTAAATCCACAGATCTGCCTTTTACTGCTGCAGATTTCAGCACCCACAGCTCCCAAGGAAATGCAGAGGGGGGGATATAAAAAGGAAACCATGAAGGCAGGAGAAGCGATAGTAAGCTCGGCTCGCGTAGAAAGGAAACCTCTAAAGGAATCATTTAAGGACACAGCCACGGAGATCTAATAAGGAACTGCACTGAAACCATGCCCAAGGTACTGAAATAATCACTGCTGTGTGCAGCTCAGAGGAGAGTCTAAGACATTTTTCATTGTGTGAGGGACAGGGTCGGCTGTATCGCGCTCGGTGCGGCAGCAGCAGCGGCGCGCTTTGGGGATTCAGTGCTACGGGCAAGGACCAGGAAGCAGATTTTCAGAGTTGCACTTGGTGGTCCAAATACTGTTTTGCAGGTCTGAGCTGACTCCAGAGGTAGCTCTTGCTTAGTTGCTCATCTGTTTTATTATTAAGTGTTTCCAAAGTCTCTCTGAGAGCCCTGCGCTACCGGTGCTGGCAGACAATCCTCTGCCCTGTTCTGCAGCGTTATCCTTTCGCTGCAGCCACCTTCCCTCCGTGCACGAGTGAGTCTGTGCAGCCAAGACACTATACACTCAGCACACCAAGACACTGAGCTAGAAAGTCATTACTTCTCCTAGTAATTAGATGCACCAATGAGCACTTCTGTCCCCTCTGCATCCTCCTGTTGGAGACGTAGCCAGCTCTGTGGTGAGTGGGGCTCAGGAGAGCGATGCGGCTGCGTGCTGCCTGCCACTCACCATCAGCAGCAAGGGGACGCAGATGTCCCTCCCTGTCACTGTCTCGGGAGAGGATTCATGAAGATCACTGCTGGTCTGTTGCAAAGGGCCTGTCTGCCTCACTCTTCCCAGCCTGACAGAGCCTGGCTTGATGGGGGACATCACTGGGATGACTTTCCCAACAACAGGACCTACTGGTTAAATCTCCCCTCAGTGGGGTGGGTGTGCAGGAAGTCCCTGAAGACCACAGCTGAATGTAGTTGATGAAGTCTGGCAGTTTGGCCCTTCTCCCTTCAGCTGAGATCAGCACCCTCCAGCCTCTGCTTGGCTTGGAAGATGTTGTTTTGCTGGCTCTCTCCCGGGGCAGGTCCAGAGTTCCCAGAGACAATTTTTCTTAGTGGACCACTCCGACAGTCTCGTGAAATACCACAAGGCAAACTCAGACATGACGTGTAAGGACCATCTGTTAGACATCATCGTACCAGATTTTCTCACTTAGCTTTTTTTGCACAGAGATATATATATTTATCTGTTGTCCCAACACACAAGGTAAGGCCAGAGAAAAGACCAGTAAGATCGAGAGACATCTCCCACCTAGCACAGGCCATTGGACACCCCTAGATGAATTCTTGTTTGAACTAGAACTGATTTCTTTAACGGGAGAAAAAAATAATCCTAATTCTGTCTAGATTTGCCACTGGTAGAACAGTTCTCACTGCAGCCCTTGATGAGCTGCAATCTGTACAGACAGTCTGGTGGAGATGCCTGCTGGAGGGGTTTGAGAAACTGTCACTGTCTACAGTCTGTCTGTTCCTTCTCAACAGCAGAGCTGGCAGAAAGGAAGAGGAGCCTGTGCCCCGTGCATGGCAGACCCCAGGCGGTTCATTTAGCTCCTTTTCATCTGGGGTTTACATGAAGAGGGTTAACACAGGTGCCTGAGGTGTGGACGCGTGCTGCTGGCTCCACAGTCACAGCAACAGCTGCCAGCTACAAGAGCAGCTCGGTCTCGATGTTCAGAATGACAACAGCTTGCCTGTCAGAGCCCTAAATGATGTTTTGACTTGTAAAGCTTCCCTAAGTAGCCAGAGGGAAGTCGAGGTGCCCCAGTGGCTAGCACTGGCCTGTGACTCTCAGCCTCTTAACAGCTTCTGATAGCTCTTTATCGCCTCAAGTCACCCTGACAAAGCAAAGGAGAGAGAGAAGCTCTTGCAAAGTGCCAGAGGGATTTGGGAGCAAAGAGCCCCTACCCTTCCAGGTGGGATGGGTACAATAATCCTTTTGGGTGTCGGTGAAAGCATCTCCTTTGACAGGGGTCACCAACTTTGCCAGGAGCACACACACATCTGCGACCAAATTCACCCTGTTCCCATCAGAAGCACGGCATTACCTGCTCCCTCCCTGCCCAAGCATGCTGGTCAGGCCAGCCTCAGAGGTGACAACAGTCCCTGCTTCAACCATGGCAAGCTTCCAAGTCGTCTGTCCTCTGACAGGTAGCAACCACCTTCTAATTTTCCCATATCTATTGATGGGCTTCTTCCATACATTGAGTCTTGCACCAGCATCATTTTCTGGCTTGAACGTTCCCTCTCCTTGGCTGGCGTTTACTACCCCGCTGTAGAGCCCACAACTCCACCGCTCTCTGCCTGCCTTGTGCTAGACTAAACAACCACTTCCTCAACCTCCCTGGAATCCTTCCCCCTGTTTCTTCAGTCCAAGTACATTTCTCTTGGACCATTCTCAGACAATGCTCATTTCCCATGTGGTGCCCCGGGAAGGGCTTTCCACCACTCCAGGGGTATGAAGGTACCTGTGTCAAGTCCCGTGTTAAGCCGTTCCCTTCCCTCATCCTGCACAAGGACTAAACTCTCTGCTCTGGTTTTATGTGGCTCTAGGATGTGCTGTAGGAATTTTAAATGCCCATCACATCGTGGTGGGCTCCAGAAGGCGTCGTGGGCTGAAGGACAGGCCAAGGAGGCCAATGTTTTAAAGTCAAGCCCTTGAGACCTCACCCTGCCAATCCTAGGCCAGCTTCCAAGACATACGAGTAGATGGTACCCCCTTTCTCCTGAAGCATGAGGAAGCTGATATGTTCTTTGGCAGCTCCATAACCGTGTTGAGAGGTGTTGGTTTCTGGTTGTATTGCTTCCTGCACCAACCTTTAGCACTGGTTTGCATCAGAAAGCTGACCTCTTCTGACCGCCTGGATCCTGCAGCACACAGGCCCTGCCTGCCCCACTCCTGTTTACGTCAGCCAGAGCTGCAAGGTCAGATCCCTGGAGCTGCTCTGGAAATCCACCCCCAGCTGCATTTTTCTCTAAAGATGTTAAGATTAATTTTCTCAGGAGAATTCAGGGAAAAGCTTCTGTGGTTTTTGTGTATCGTTGACTTCTCTGGGACTCGCTGGACATTCTCCAGGGACTCCAGTCCTGCACTTTGGGTAAATATTTATTCCTTGTTATTTGAAGCAAAGGATGAAAGCCCCACCACACTCTCTGCACAGCATCTCCCACTGATTTGAAGGTGCTGGAGATTTTTAGTGCCATAAATAGACATTAGCAGTGGAAGCTGTGGAACCCACATGGTGGCTGCTGGTTGCATGGAGCTGCTGTTTGCAGCAACAGATGAGCAGCATCTGCACGGGGAGTGAAATCTGCCTGTTTACGTGGGGGGCACGTGGACCCCAAAAAGCCCAGGAGCAGAGCAGGTGGAGAGCAGGTTGTTGTCACCATCAGTGATGTTTTAAGGTACCTGCCGTGCTTCGGGACGCGTGAGATCCGTGGACACGTCCCTGGCCTCAGGTGAAGTGACCCAGTACAGGATTTTCTGCTGGATGGACATTCCACATACAGACTTTTTACTGGTATGATATTTTCACGTTCCTTTCGGGGTCGATAGGGTGTATTTTGCAAAATCACACAGTCTGTTTCAACGCTGATTCTCCAGAAATGGCACCGTATCAAAACTGAATCCAGTTTTTAAAAACATAACATTAAAATTTTCAGGTTTGGAACGGTTTAACCTGGGCTCCAGTTTGGGCTTTGTGAGATACCAACCGCTGAAGCAGGCGCCTCTGGGAGGTGTGCGGCGTTTGTCAAACTGGTATTTTTTACAGGAAAAAAAAGTCTCACTGGGAAGGGAGTTACCTGCTGCTCTCCTGGCAGGGAATGATAAACCAGTCCTGATAATCCACGACGGTGCATCCCTCCAGATGCTTCTCCTTAAGGCTGGTCATGTCTCACGTGGGTCCCAGTTACATTAATCATCTTCCCTTTTTTGCTATGAGCGCTCTGTCCTCCAAGGCAGTCATCATCCAGAACCTGTGTAACTGGAATTCTCAGCACAGACCTCACATATTTTAGACCAGGCACTTCAGGACATTCCCTGGTATAACATCCACTGGTTCCACAGACCCAGCACACAGCAAAGGTTTCCAGCTGGCCTGGGCTTACCAAGCCAGAGCTGCTCAGGACCTCCTGGAGGTTCACATAGCAACAACTCGTTTACCTTGCCACATAAAGTCCTCCATCTGGAGGGAACTTGCGTTGTTCACACACCACAGGGTGAAACCACCCCCTCCTCCCCCTGCTGCAAGGGGATAATCTCATAATTGTGTGGGCCTGACGTCAGGTCAATACAGTTACACACAAATGGCTGCAATTCACTGCAAGCATCGTCTCTAAAACCATACATGAGGCACCAGCCCACAGCCTCTCACCTGGATTATGGGCCATTTGCTCAGGACTCCCCGTTCCTTAAAGATTATACCCAAGTGGTGAGAAGAAGCAAATAATTGAAGTGGTTTGGGCACCTGAATTCATGATACGAGGCACAAAAGCAATAAAGAAACTTTCAGCTCTGCATTCTAACAAAAAAAAAAAAAGCACAGCTCTTTCAGCTCTTTGTTCAGTGCTCAATCTCCCTGTTCTGTCAGCTTCCTGAACGATGCTCTTCTCCTGGTCCTTGCTGAACCTGCTCCAGCCTGATAATGCAGCACTTCCTATGAGATAGGCTGAGAAAGGCTGACTCGGGAGCCTGCAGGCTGTGGTTAGGCTGGTGGAGGGACTCTGGGGGATGTGGTGATGCTTCCCCTGAGCACAGCCAGACCTACGCAGCCCCTCTGGGGGCCACACGCAATGGCTGTGCCGCAGGCAGGTTTCCCACGGGCTGCACTTTGGGCATTCCTTGCCCTAAAGCATCATCTGGAGTCAGCTGCAGGCGTGGGGCCCAACGAGCCAAAACCCAACTAGGAAAAGCCTGCCAAGCAGCCAAATGGGGGCAATCCTGAGGGATCTGGTTCCAAGGAATTGCTGTGAAATAACGCTTTAGGGAGAATTACATGAAAAGAAAGTAGAGCTTTGCAGCTTTTTATACGTACTGTGGTCTAAACCTGATCTATCTGCAGAGTGCAAGGAAGCAGAAGCCAAGGGAGAAGGGAAGGGGCTGCCACCAGCTGGCAGTTATTTACAATGGCCATCTGTGTCATTACACAGCCTGTCACGTTGGTCGGGGAACTTCAAAGCACCAGTGGGAATAGACATGAGACCCTCTCGCTCCAACCTCACTGACAACTTAACTGACTCGAGCCACATGAGCTTGTGCTCTTCTGGTGGTGGCTGTCGTTGGTGCTATTCGGTCGCTCAGAGGAGGAGCTCTTGCTTTTCTTTTTGTCTGTGAGGGGTGTTCCTGACAAATCGGACACAGAGAGCAGACAGTTAAAGACAGGTCCCTCTGTCTTCCTCTTGGCTCTTTTCCCCACTATAAATAAATCATGGCAGAATTCACTCTGTCTGCAAATGGTCTTGTTTGGGAAAGCCAACCCTGATAGTGGCCTGTCACTGGTGCAAAGGGAGAGGTCAAATTGCTTTGTGGTGACTTCAGCAGATAGGAGGTGACAACGATGCCCCAGAACATCATGTAGAACTCCCAGCCAAGCAGCACTTATCCTCTAAATGCTCTTGTAATCGATGGAATGAAAAAAAAAACAACCAAAAACCAACCACCAAGAGACAGGCATTGCTGAGATGGGGGCACAGAAAGTGCTGCGCTGCCTCACCCCGGCACCTCCATGGGTGTCCTGCCAGCGACCAGAGGAAACCTTCAGATGGAACAGCCTCACGCCAGTGTGCTCAGAGAAGAGCAGGCATCGTGTCTTTGCTACAAATTGGTGATTGCTCCAAGGACTAGAAGCACATTCTCTCAGTGTAAGATCTGATGTAGCTGTGCCTGTCCCCGTGATCCCGACCCAGGTTGGCTCTGCCACCTTGGGCTGACTCTGCCCAAGGGACCTGCCATCTGTATCCTGCACGGGGCTCTCCTGAAACCTGGAGCATCTCCTGAATTACAGAAAATACCAAAGAAAAAAGGAAAGTATCTTGCTTTGATTTCTCTGCATCAAGAGGTAGGTGGTATCTGGCGTTGAGCGCATAGTTTAGGCACACCTGGAAAATCAAACTGTTTGGGAAAGAGAGCAACGTGGGGCAGGAGCAGGCTGTATCTCAGGGGCAAGGGAAAACGAGCACTGCAGACAGGAAAGAGATGCAGGGAAGGCAGGCAGGGTGAAGTGGTAGAGGGTAACACCAGTTATCTCCTCCTTTTCCCCTGGCATCACTACACGTGGAATTTCCCAAGCCATAAATATTTTCAGAGAGCAATGCTGGTCTCGAGTTCCAGCTCAGCTGAGCAGATGTGCGAGTGCTTCGGGACCAACACGAGGTGAAGTCGCCGCCTCTTCTGCAAGACACGGGGCTATGCTGGTAATTACGCCAGCCGGAACGAGGAGCGATGGAGTGAAGAGCCATGCTGGGGTGGACTCAGCACCCTGTTACCACACCATAGGAATCTCCATGGCGAGATGAAAATGGGCTACTGTAATTGATTGTTTCCTCTTAGCTGGTGTCTAATTAAAGTTATCCTGACTGAGAGAAGTAGTCATTAATTCCTTCATCCTCTATTCTGGGGGGATTTTTGGTAGATTGGAGGGGCGTGGCCTGGACAGTGAACTTCTGCTCTGTGCATCCAGGCATTTCCACATTTCCCTAAATGCAGTTGGAATTAATTCCCCTCACTTGAAGGAATCTTAGTTCAAGCACAGAACCAGCTCCTGCTGGTTCTCGGTGTTTTGTCTTTTTCAAAGAGCTGTGACGCTTGTGCTTCTCGATGCCTTTTGTACAGTGTTGGATTATAGTGAAAGTCTTTTTGTTAGCAGCTTAACCACTTCATCCCTAAGCTCATTTGTACCTCTGGGATGAATACAAAGCGATACCCAGTGACAAGCTGCTGGGTCGGGCTCTGAAGAGATGCCTGCTGGAATCAGGAGAGGCACTTGGTGGGGCGAGCTGCCTGCCCAGCTTGGAGCAGCTAACTGCCTGAAGGGCCTACTTAGGGAGCTAGCTGCTGCCTCTCTACTGAAGGGACAGAGCCAAGAGTATCCTGAGAGCAATTCAGGTGTTGGGCGAGCTGGACCGCGTTCTGGAAGTGCTTATCCCTCCCCTCTGAGCGGAAATGAAGCCCAGATCTGGAGTTAGGTGCCTCTGTGGTCAGAGTTAGGCAGAGGGAATTGCAAACCTTACTGCTTAACCTGGTGGTAAGATCCATCCTGCCTTACTGCTCTGGTCCAGCACCTGTGGGCATGATAGCCCGATCTGGGCCTGGAAAGACACGTCTTGACAAGAGCCCCTCCATTCTCTCCTTGCTCCTTCCTCCAAATTTCCACCTTGCTTTTCTGCCTGTCATACCTCATCCTTTCTCCTGGCTTTTCTTGCTCTGCGCCGGCCTTTCTGGAAGAACCTTCCTTGCCTGAATAAAACCTGGAGCATTCCTACGCAACCAGATCTCTGCTTCCTCCTTCCTGTTTGGTTCATCGGCCCTTTCAACAGGAACTGTCTCCCCCTCCGTGTCCGTACACTGCCTCGCACATCAGCGTTGCCACACGTATCATTCAAGGTGCAACATTCACAGGTCTTGTACCAAGAAGAGAATCCCTCATGCAGTTGACCTTCTTCAAGGTTGGGCCTCTCTAGCTTCATAAGTGTTCGGGGAAAGGGACTACACTGACCTCAGGTTATTCTAGCTCACTGACCTCAGGTTATTCTAGCTGTGATCACCCCAGAGACAGAAATAAATCCATCCCACTCTCCTTTCTGAGGTTATCCCTTCCCAGGAACAGTTTCAGTTTGTGTCCCAACCAGTGCATGTCATCAGCCAGACAAGTTTTCTGTCCAAACTTTCCTGCCTGACTTTCCACTGTTCCCCACCCATCCCAGGGCAGGTCTTTGTGAGCACAGATTTAGCCCGAGGGAGGGATTGGTGCCACTGTCAAGGAACATTGCTGGATAGTTAACTGGTATGATGCCATTATGGCCACAGAAACTGGAGCTGTGGAGCTGTACTATGGCTGAGTGCATCAATGGGATAACAAACACACCACGGGGAGCGGGGTCAGGAACTCACCTTCTGTCTCAGGCAAGCCAGTGCAATCTTTGCTAGTTGAGAGTGTCCCCAGTGTCCTTGTCCTTGCAATCCTCGGGCTGGTCTCCTTCCCTGGACTGTGATTTTGCTGTCTCCTGCTCAGATACAACAGTCTTGTCAGAGCTGGTGTTCCCTGGGGGCACAGGCTCCCCTCTGTGTTCTGCGCCTTCAGCATCTTCACCGCCTTTCAGTGCAAGTGTCTGCCCCTGAAGGGCAGTGTTCTGGGCCACCTCCTCCCCTCTTTTTCTCACCAGCTGTCCTTGACCTGCATCCACTCTGTCTCCTGATGCTGTGTCCAGCTTTCCTCCGTGGCTGTTCGGAGAGTCCTCAGCAGACTCCTGTTCTGAAACTGTGTTTTTCTCTATGCCAGCTCCATCTAAATTCACTCCCACAGGCAATGACAAGGTCTCCTCACTGCCATGCCTGGTGGCTTGCACAGTGCTTGGCAGGCTGCTCTGTGAAGCAGCACTGTTAGTGCTCTCCTTCTCCTGGGAGACATCCGCAGTGACAGGCTTCTCATGGATGTCTTCCCCAACGCCTTCCTTACTTGGCCTGGGCCCTGGCTCTGAGTCTCCTGTGCTGGCTACAGACACCTCCATGCTGAAGCTCTTCACTCCTCTCCGCTCCTCCTTCTGGCCATTGTGGGCAGACTGGACCTTTCCACTTCGTAGCCTTTGTGATGAGGAGGCCCCATGATCTTGGGGGCCTGGCTGTTTCACCTTCTCCTCCAGCTCAGCTGTGCAGTTCTCTTCCACCCCCTCCTCACCTCTGCTCTTCCGCTTGTCCATTCCAAGGCTCCTCTGCAAAAAGGAGACACTTAGTTCAGCTCACTGAAATACCAGCAGAGGGTATTCCTTGTCTATGACAGTTCTCAAACCCCGAGGAAACATTTGTGGAGGCCATTAAAGAACATAAAAGGATGTAGGTGGAGAAGTGTTCAGAGACCAGGGTAAGTGGGGTGGCTGTGCTGACAGAGGGTCAATGCAAGAAGTGAAGCTGCTCCCGTGTCCTGCCACCTGCAGAGCACTAACAGGGGGTTCGTTTACCCCAACACAGAGATCTCCCAGCTCTGCCCTGACCAAGAGCTTCCAACTCTCCTGACAGATCATGCTTTGAGAAAAGTGGGCAGCTCACCTGGCCATCCAGGTCATCCTTCAGAAAAGACAAGTCCTCGCCTTCTTTTGCATCCCATCTGTCAAGAGAAAAATAAATCAGACTTTAGGCCTTTATGTTCTCACAGGGGACAGTCTGATGCCTGGGCAGGAATTTCTACTGTGGCTGGGCATTCTTTGTCTGAGCCCCTTGCCCAGGCAACAAAAGTGACCAGTTCCTGGCCCAGTGCCTTTTGGGACCTGCAAAGCACTCAGCCCATCCAGAGACACTCAACTGAGACCACTAAATCTTCATGAACTGGTTGTTACAGTTCTAAGCTTAACAAAAACATAAAATCCGCTTGCCAGGATGGACAGCTGTCATTAGACTAAGGAGATGCAGGGCTTGCTTATGTGTATGTCTGCCACAGTCTGGCCTGCCTGACACTGCCCAAGAGTCCCCATCCCCACATCAGCAGACAGTGAGGATAAAATTGCTTTGAAGTAGCTTGGGAGACTGGAGAGGTGGACACATGCAAGCAGACCACCAGAAGGGCCGTACGGATCAGACTGAAGGTCCAGCTGGCCCAGGCTCTCTTCCCCTCTCAGCATCACCAGCAGGTGCTTGGGGTAGAGTTTGGAAAGAGAGCAAATGGATTTAACACCTCCCCGGTGCCCTGCCCAGCTTCCAGAAACGTGCAGCTCCGAGATTGTATCTCTGGGTCGAGTCATGCTCTGTAGAGAGTTTCTCCCAAGGATCTGCATAAGTGCAGTTTGACCCCATGATAAATTTGCAGCAGCTACACCACCCTGCGCCAAAGGCAGCCTTGGCTTCCTTGAAGGCTGCCGGACAAACTGCTCCCTTTGGCTCCTTTGAATTTGCTGGGGTGAGTATAAATCTGAATATGCCCAAGAGGTGGTACTGGCCAGGGAGGGGTCCTAGGAACCCTCGTCATCTTAGTTTTGTGCCTGCTGAGGTACAACACATGCACATTTTTTATAGATATAGATATATCTACCTATACATATACACACACATAGCTGTCCCTGCCCCCTACTCTTAAAACAACACGTGCAAAGGTCCATGAGATTTCATTCTTCTCTGGTCTCCTCATTTGGCAAATTTGGGCCAAGAAACAAAAAATGAAAATGCACGTTGAGGTGCCAGCAGAGTCTGGCATTTCCAGAGGCAAACACGTGACAGGGACTTAGTGAAAATGGTTTGGGAGTTACCATCACAGGCTCCAACGTACAAAGCTGCTTCGCACCGTCTTTATCTAGCAAAGTCCTTGGGGCAGAAGGGAATTGCATTTGCACCTCCCGGCTCTCAGAGCATATTGCTGGGTGCAGCATCCTTATTAAGAGGGCAGAGCAGCTTGGAGCTGTCCCCCAGGGCTTAGAGATGCACCCAGCACCTGCACCAGGGCCGGCGAGGTCTCCTCCTGAACACAGGTTAGGTCCCCGCACCGGCTGTGCCAGCTCAAACTGCAGGGAGGCCCCTTTTCTGCACAGGGCCCCCCACCACGGGGCTTGTGCTTTCAGTCGTGCTCTGCAAGGTGGGCTGGGTGGCTAGAGGTTCTAACACACAGGGAGCCGTGTTAAACTGCAGCACAGGCTGCCCTCTCTGCCCGCCTCCCTGTCCCCAGCTCTCCCTTCTTCCCTTGCTGCCTTGGAGCCCGTTTCTTTTGAAATTTTATTCTTCTCTCCCTCTGTCCACCTCCCTGTCACTATTATTTTTAATTCTTCCTGCTCTGCCCTGTAACCATCAATTTTAAAATGCTTTTTCCACTTTCTCTCTCTGGCCAGCTTCCCCTCCTTTTTATTATCACCAATAACCAAACTTCAGCGACAACACTCAGAAGCGGAACCACACTTACTCCTGAGGGGGTTGCTGGGGCTGGCAGTTTGGTTGGGCACCAAGGGGTTGGCATCTTCAGGCAGAGCACAACTGTGTGTAATTGCTGCACCCTCCACAGTTCTAAACAGCAACTCTCAGCCTGAAGTCTTCTGAGGTGCTTATAAGAAGTCAGAACATAAAGCAAATCCATCAGGGTACCTGTCCCACGCACACTCTGGAAGCTGCTGCAGCCCACGGAGAGGGGAGAGCAAACCTGGGCACAGCTCATCTGCTTGTCTCCCTCATGGAGATTTTACTGGGGATGGAGCTGAAGAACTGGAAGGGGTGGCACGTAACTCACAAACGAAGTTAACTCGATTCTGTGCATGCTGTTGATCCTATTTTTCCTCAATTTATGAGAATTAGATTTAATTTTTAAAAGTATGATTAATTAATAGGGCTTGGGAAGACAGCAGCTAACCCATCTTTAGGCTGAAAGCAGATTACCAGTCCACAGCTGGGAGTTATGGCCACTCAGGTTCATTTCCTCAAGCACAGCCACTGGAAACAAGAGCAATGTTCTAAGATGCCCAGGCTTAATACGGTGCCAGGCTCTGCGTATCAGACCCGAGACAGCAGAACCCTGCACACGCAGGCCCTGCCCAGCACCCTTCCTTTCAGCCAAGGAGCAACCAGCAGCCGCTGACCTCCCGCTAATGAATTTCTTCTGGGAAATGCTGTGAGCACCCCCACGAAGCACGTATCTGCTCGTGCATCTGGTTCATGGCACGGTCACACCCGACCCGGCCGGCTGGAGAATGGTGCCATTAGATGCTGCCGGAATGGTTTTGTGTCTGGATAAGTGAAGAGGCCTGGGGTATGTAATCAAGTCTTCATCCTTTTGTTGCCCGCTGAAGGGCATGGCAGTGCTGTGAAGATGATCACTGTTATTAAACCGTCAGTGCGGCTCCAGGAAACTGGAGACTGCACTGAGATTTAATTATGGAGAGCAGCAGGGGAGGGGGCCTGGGAGGATGCGGGCGAACCTGTAAAACACACTGAGCTTTGCTGATATTCTGAAGTTACTCCTGTGCAAAATGGCTTTGATGCTGTGTGCTGCCCAGAGCTGGCAGGAGCAGGCCACCTCCTGCCTCAGTGGGCAAGGGATCTTTAAAAAGACTTGCTTAAGAAGAAAAGACATCTGCACCACAGTGTTCAACCTAACTGCTACTGCTTCAGTCGGGAGCTATCTTTGGAGGCTGCTCCTCCACACCGGCAGCGCCCGGATGTCGGATAAGAAGTGTTCCAAAGCTTGCTGGGCCACGTGCCAGAAGTACCCAGGGCTGGTCACAGAGTCACCCCGACCCCGCTGGGCTGCTCTGCAGAGAGCTGCTGCCACAGGTCAGCGCAGCAATGATGCACCCCACAAGTATCAGTCCCCCGTTGGTGTGGTCCCACCAGATGTGGCCCCAGCCAGTGTGAACTCACCTGGACAGCCACTGTTGTGCACCAGCATCTTTTCTCTGACTGTCCCTCTCCACAATTAGGCAGGGAACGAGGCCGGGACACACGTATCACACCCAGTGGCCCACAGCACTGCTGCCAGGCTCCTCACCTTCTGGCTCTGCCGGTCAGTCTGTCCTTCCCCTTGGCTCGGCTGCTCACAGCAGGTACTGTTTTTGGACCAGGATCGCTCACATGCACTCCATGCTGTCCTCCACCTAGAAGACAGGTTGGAAATGCCATGCAAGAGCAGGCAGAACCAGTTGATGGACCACCAAAGGGGCCAACATCCTTGTATCCCTGGGAAGCACCTCTGGAGGGGAAGCCTCTGAAGCTGTATGCATACTACATATATATCTTCTGAAGTAATAAAAACAGATTGAGAATTTAGAGGTGTTTCTTCTGTGTTTTGTTTTTTTGGTGTTTTTGTTTGTTTTGTTTTGGGGGTTTTTTTGTTTGTTTGTTTTTATTCCAAATTCCAGTTGTAACTTTCAATCTTATTCCTCAGGTACAGTCTCCCTTGCCACACAGCACAGATGGGACCACACAGCTATGAGAGCAGCCACGAGGTGTGTTCCCAACAGGAGCTCCACAGCTGTGGGAGTTCCTGGAGAGGACTCTCCACGAGGGCATGTCAGAGCTGCTGACGTTTAGTGGGGTGACACAACCAAGTCGTGTGGTTTACTCACCTCTCCCGTCGGAGGGAAAGGACCTGTGCTGAAATTTCCTTGCGTTTCTTCCCCCTGAAAGGACAGAGCAAAGCGTGCATGGAAGTGAGTGAGGTTCTGGAACAGCCACACAGCACAAAGCCTGATGTTCAAAATAGGGTGTCACAAGGGAAAGCTTTGTTCTGCCAGCCCATCTCCTGAGAAACAGGAGTTGTGATGGACTTCTGCTAGTAAAGAAGCCAGCATGTGCCACAGGGATCAGAGATGATGTGCTCTGGAATAGGATTGCCTCTCAAACCAGTGTTTGGGAAAGGAGGCAGCACTGAGCCTCCGTATTGTGTCGTACAAGGTTACAGAAGCCACTGCTCTGCCTGGGAAGGTAAAAAGCACTAGCACCCAGACGCTCAAATCCCATCCCCTGAGCACTCTGCAAAGCAGAGAGGGCTGAGACCCCAGCACTGCGCTCAAAGGCATTTGCCCAGGAAAGCAGAGCTACACAGCTGCCAGCCAGGGCAGCTGCTGTGGCACTGGGATTCGCACGATCAGCATTCACCAGCGTCAGGACAGAGTCTAGGTGTCCCCTGCCAACCTTTCTTATTGCTGGGATTATCCAAGGCTGGCTCCCCATCCTTAACAAAGTCCTCTTCAAACCTGCAGGTTAAAAACAGGCATTGTCAGACCTGACCGTTCTCCTCCAGTGTGCAAAAGCGTGGGCAGGAGACCTCGAGACGACGCAGGCTCCAGCCTTTGGCCCATCTGCACCTGCCCCCTGACAGGTATGTGCAGGTCTATCAGCAGGAGCTGAAACTGCATGCACTAGCCAGGAGAAATGAGGCTGTGAGGCAATTCTACCCCAAAAGAGAACCTCTAAAACCTTTACATCAGTACCCACAAGTATAGAATTCAGTCTGAATATCCAGGAAGCCTAGAGATGCCTGTAGTATAGCTGCACCACGCTCAACTACAGCTTCCTAAGCTTCCAAACACCATCTGACCTGTCACCTCAGATACCTTTTTGGTGGGTTTCTAATCCTGCTTGCTTTGCATTGTGTTTTTTCCTCTTAAACGCTGATATCCAGGAGAACAGTGGGGCTCAGAGACATCTTGCCAGCAGCACTCAGCACCCACTTAAATCAATTCACCTCTAATTATTGGGGTCTTGAGGACTGAAAAATCTATATATTCAGTGCCATTGCTCAGCCAAAAGATTCTCCCACCAATCTGCCCCATACAAACTCTTTTTCCAGCAAGCCTACATAACGTTCCCTAACTCCACACCTACCAACACCTCATCCTGCTGCAGGTGCCAGGTCATTCTCCAGCGCTTTCTACCCCGTCGAACAAGCACAGTTTGAGACAGTGTTTAAAGCAGGCAAGTGTCAGACCCCCTGAAGAGCTCCCCACCCTGTGGTCCCCAGCATCTCCCCCTTCTCATACAGGCAGCCCTGGGGAATCCCCTCACACCACAGCACCCGAGTGGCCTCACTTTATGAGGTGGGGAGGACTTAGGTGTGTTGGCCTGTCCTGGGCTTGAAAAGGAGAAACAAGCAGGGCAGTGAGAAAACCTGTGGACTGTCAAAGGGAGCTTGTCCATCCCTGTTCCTAGAGGAGGACCCAAACCCTCCTGCCACTAAATTGGTCCATGGGGAGATGGAGGGACGCAGACTGGCCTTGATTCATGCTCCCCTCCCTCTCACAGTCCAAGTCCTGGCAAGACCAAAGGCAGGCAATCTTTGTCAGCACACAGTATCTCCCCCCAGGGTAGGGGACCTCGCATCAGAAAGGAAATATGAGAATCTGATATCCGGTCCCACTGATAGACATGGTCAGGAGAAAGAGACAGCAGCGTGGACTTGGTCAGGGAGAGGCACATGACAGCATGGGATTGCATCAGCAGTAAATATCTGCACAAGATATCATCACTGGCTCTAGATGGCCTGCTGCAGACAAACCACCCCAGGACAGTGGAGGACCTACATGTGCTCCGACTTCTCCACATCCCAAGCCCGTCTCCACTCGCCCTTCGCGTTCTTGTGACGCGCCAGTCGCTCCAGGTCGATCTGATCTCGCTCCCTCTTCCAGCGAATGTACTCCGAGCGTTCCCGTCCAGTCATAGGGAAACTCAGGTCTCCAGGGCTCTTCTGGGCTGGCTTCCCACCATCCTAGTGGAGACACAAGAGTTTCTTGATAATAGCAACGTCTGAGGCGGCTGCATTCTGCGTGTTGGTACCACTGCCACCAGAACTGCTCAGTAACATTCGAGAACAGCTTGGAGCAAGGCCAGCTTCTCTCTCTCAAGTGATGTGTGCACAGAAGGGCTCCGCTTTACCCACAGCCTAAACATTCTGGTCCCAGGGCTGGTCGACTTTACAGCTTCACAGACTTTTAAAGCACATCCCTGTAATGCTGTGTGCAAATGGCCACAAGACTGACCCCCCCGCTTTGCACTTGCGGGCACTTTAACTGCAGGTGTAAATCAGAGGGTGGGTTCCTCCTGCTGGGCTCCTGCTCACCTGAAAGCTTTAAAACCAAATGGTCTCAGGTTTTCCTGGAAGAGGATCTTTGCTAAGGTTTACTTACAGCATAGTTAGCTCCTGGAGTGCTCACAGCATCTCCCCACAGAGTTTTGAGAGGTTGAACTCCCATAGAAGATGCACGAGGCTGATAGATTCCCCCACCTGAAGACTTCAGGACACTTAAATCAAAGTTATCCCTGTGAAATCCTTCACTCTGGAAGGGTCCATCAGCCTTCTGTGACCACCAGGCATCCACAGGAGCTCACACTCACAGGGCTGGGGCCCACCCCGTGCCCAAGGCTTGTGGTACCACAAGTGCCAAGAGCAGCACCCTAAGAGCAAAGGGGCTTTTCACCTTCGCTGCTTTCAGCCTCTTGGTTTCTCACTCCTCCTCGTGATGAGCTAGTTAAGGGCTGCCACTGTTCAAACATCTAAAGCTTCATAAAAAGCTAGTTCAGAGCTGATGGAGCACGTGAAGGAGAGGGGGGTAACCCAGCTGCCAGGTCAACGGACAAAGGGGAACAGGAGCCAACTGGCCACAGCGTGCTGCCAAGCCACGCTGCGCAGGGAACGGCTCAGCGCAGCGCCGAGTCGCGGGACGCAGGTTACCAGCGGATAGCTCATCGCTTCACACACGCGCCCTTCCACACCAGCCACCCTCACCCTGCCCCAAACGACAATTAGCTCCTTGGCCTTGCACCGCTGATAGAAGTGGAGCAGCAGGGAAGGAGAGACTGAAAACCCTGTTACCAAGGAGACCCACCCGCGTGGGCCAGAGATGGGGTGGCAGTAATTGCTCCTCCATTCGTTAGCTGGCAGGAGCTGGTAGAACCTGAGACTGCGTCTCCACGAAGGGGGAGGAGAGGTCTGCAGGGAGGCAAGGCACACCAGGGCAAAGCAAAGGCAAGCACTGGTCCATGGGCTGGGGCACAGGCCTGGAGAGGCTCCTCACAGCTTCCAGTCTCAGGGCAGAGTAAAGCACAGCAGGTCCTGCCATGGTGGATCCTGATGTACCCCCAGGGAAACACACAACCAAAGAAGTGTTTTAACTGGAAGAGACCTTTCAGGTCATCAAGTGCAACCCAGCACTGCCAGGGCACCACTGACCCATGGCCCTCAGCACCACAGCTCCACAGGGGGCTTGGAAACCCCTCCA
>JANIJG010017486.1:24484-39952 GCA_024611175.1 Megaceryle torquata | reverse complement strand
ACATGAGGAGGAGCTGCTTTACTGTAAGGGTCCCAGAGCACTGGAACGGGCTCCCCAGAGAGGCTGTGGAGTCTCCTCTGGAGATTTTCAAACCCACCTGGCTGCGTTCCTGTGTGACCTGTGCTGGATTGTATGGTCCTGCTCTGGCGGGGGGGTGGACTCGAAGATCTCCAAGGTCCCTTCCAACCCCTGACACCCCATGATACCTGTGATACTGTGGCATGCACGAGGACTTTGTGCAGTTCAATGTCACCCGCTTTCTGAAACTTTGGGTTGTTATTTTAACTGTCATCAGCTCATAAAGCTCAAAACAGCTTGAATCTTACTGATGTTTCCTACCAGTCATAACTCAGTACCCTTATAACCTTCTCCTTGTGAGACCTTCCCGAGGTAAAGTGTGTTTAATGTGCTTTATGTAAGATACATCACTTAAACATGGGCAGATACACCACAGCTAAGGTCTTTTGATTTTCCCACTATATTTACATATTAGGAAGAAAAACTTACTGGGGTACACACCCGCTTATTCCAAATACAGCACAAAGTCAAAAATGTGGTGACAGGTCTTGTGAATCACACAGATTGTGGGTCTTCCATGCATTGCTAACCTAGAACACTTTGTAGATTAATTTCACACCTATTTTAAAATCATACCAGTGTTTCTAGGGTCCATAACATCCAGCTTACTCTCTTCATTATACTTTTACTTATCACACTGAAACATTACTAAATTTCTGCTTCCTCTAGTAGTATTTTACCTGTGATCAAGGCATCCCTTAAGCCTGTCTTTCACAAACGAAGTACCTATTTTCTGTAGGTTGTATTTTTAGCTACATATTCACTACTGTTCATCTTTTCTGTTTGTTACACATAGGTTGAAGAACACGTGGATAGACAAAATAAAGCTGTTCATTCACTTCCCATTAGCAAAATTGTACCTTTGTTTCTTAATTAAACCTTATTGAGATTTGGACACCTACCAAAATAGCCCTAAACAATAATCAGTTATCATTGACATTCTTGGCCTACTTCTCTCATAAAAAGCTTCTAATTTTGTGAAATACTCCCTTGTGAAGTCCACATGATTTCTGGTTGTAAAAGAAAACTTCATATTAATTTGTGCTAGTTCCTGATCATCCTTAGGTTAGTACTTAATTAGATCATTAGATTTTGTTAGTACTGGTAGCTGGAGACTTCCAGAACTTACACTGAATGAGAACATGTCTTGGTTTTCCTAGGTAGCTATTGAAACTGGATTGTTTGACAAATGTCTTCTCTTGCCTTTATTAGCTTCATTTTGATTGTTTTTCTCCTTCCTGAAATGAAATAGCATTGTCTTACTTTATCTGAGCATCATCCCCTCAAAAATCTTCAGTTGCTGAAATTTATGTTCTAGGCATATTTATTTCTTCAACATTATTAAGCACACCAGTCTTGTATACAGTTTGCTGTATCACCCTGGGATTTCAACTTAAACCACAAATTATTTAGGGCAAGAATAAGCTTTTTGTAATTACATTGGTTGTGTCACTATTCTCTAAATCACATCAAATTTGTCAACCTCTTTCTGGCAAGCAGACCATGTTCTGTCACAGTAATGTTACTATTCAACTAGTTTGTAACTTTTTTTTTTTTTTTCATAGATGGTCCAATACACAATGACCTGTGTTAAGCTATCACACCCCATGTCACACTTTATTCTGTTTCACTACTTGGACATCATTGTACAGTGTTTGTAAAAATAATTTAGTATTCTTCCACACTAACAACCCCACAATCCTTATTTCTTTACATAAATGAATTCTTTAGATCTGGCTCAGCAACTATTTGATATAAATCACAGAAAGCCAAAAAGTCCCCTTCATCTATTATTGCTTATAACTATATTTTTATTTACGTTGCATTTGCCAAATTTTTGTTTTAGTTTGGATCTTTTGTTTGGTTGGTTGGTTAGTTGGTTTGGGTTTTGTTTGTTTGTTTAATTGCCTTTAGCATTATTTCTACACCAAATAGTGCTGTAGCCTGGGAGATTGTCACAGTTTGCTTTCCCAAAGGCTGAGCAAACCTGGCCTCAGTCACATCCAAAATCTTGCCACTGGAAACATTTGGGCAATGTTAGTTATCTGTCAAACAGGCAGAAAAGATGAAATTGGTTTAATAAAACACAGGGGAACCAAATAAAATTTAATTTTCTCTCTGAAACATAGCTTGATGATGAGTATGAATAACAATATAATACTATGTATGAATGCAGCAAATTACATTGAAGCATTTCAGTATGTAAGACAAAGAATAACACATTTTTAATCACAATTTTACTATAAAAAAAAGCAGGCAGGACAAGAGATATTCAATGATTCCCTTCACTCTTTAAACGTCAGTCAGAAAAATTGTCTAGCTCTCCTAATGGCTACCTTTATGTTCAGAATACACTGCTAGTAACTGATAATTTTATCACGAGTCTCACAACAGGTTATACTTTTCTTTAAAGACTGGCCACATGGAAGTTTGTGAATTCATGAGAATTTTTATTCTTTACAGAACTTTTTATTATTTTTACAGTTGCATTTTTTAAATTTGGTTTAGGAAAATTTTATTATTTCACCCATAGTTTCCAAATGGTTCAGTTTACAAGAATGGCACTTGTTGGACTTTGTATGAATTTTCCTTTTGATGAAAAAATGAAGTGTTGTTCTATGTGTCTTCAAACAACATATCAAATCAAAGAGTAGGATTGTGATTGGGGGGGATCTTTTTTTTAATATTTGTTACTTGTTACTAAAAAACTTGGGGTAATTCATCAAACAGCAACGGGCACAAACTGGAACACAGGAAGTTCCACCGCAACATGAAGAAAAACTTCACTGTGAGGGTGACAGAGCCTTGGAACAGGCTGCCCAGAGAGGTTGTGGAGTCAGCTTCCTGGAGACTTTCAAAACCTACCTGGACATGATCCTGTGCAGCCTGCCCTAGGTAATCCTGCTCTGGAAGTTGGGTTGGACTAGATGGTCTCCAGAGGTACCTTCAAACCCCTACTGTTCTGTGATCCTGTAATTCCTTATTTAAATTGCAGCACTCACATCTCTCAGTTCAATGAGAAGTTATCCATAAACTTCCACAAACCCCCTCAAAAAAAAAAAAAGTACACCAATGGTTCTTGCACTGGTTTGGTAGTTGCTACACATCTCTTTGAACTGCTTTCAGTTTCTTTCATTTTTCTAGTTTTTATTTCTTCCTTCATCTGTTTTCCTATTACTGCGGTCTTTTTACTTTCAATTTTTAAGGAGAAAATTTGAAGCAGTCTCTGACTTCCTGTTAGAAAATCCTTCTGGGTTTTTTGACAAAATGATAAATACCTCCTCATTATAGTTTTACTTCAAGTGCAGCATAGTTTCAGTGCAGCTGTTAACACAGTAATACCTAATAACACAATTTACATTGGGAGAACACAGATGTTGAATATTTATAGGCACTTCTGTATAGTACTCTTAATTACATAGTAATGGAACCATATTTTCAGCCCGAGTAAACGTAATTGCTTTCACTGTTGTGTTTTCATAAAAGTCTATTTATTCAGCTAATAAAAGCAAAGATATGCAGAATACTAATATGACTCTGTGTGTGGGGCCTGATGGTTTTATGGCTTTATCCTGTGTACAAAGTATCAAGAGTTCCCTTTGACTTGCTGTCAACCTGCTTTTACCTTCTGTGCCCCTGAGGGCTTTCAGAGGACAGGGACCGCACAGGCAAGCAGAGGCCCCGCGGTAGTTCCATAAGCCGTCCCCGCAGGTATGTCACACTCTTCCTTCAGGGTGGCCCAGCCATCTGCGGGGCCCATTTTTCCATGTACTGATGAGTGCACAGAGCACCCGCCGCGCAGAGCCTGCTGCTCTCCAACGAACCGTAAGGCACTGACCAGCACGCCGTGGGAGAACAGCACTGGGCGAGGAAGGTCCAGCTATGGGAGGTGATACTTTTCTTATTAAGCGGAGAGGCGGGTGCCGGGGCGGAGAGCGCCGCGGAGCGGGCGGCGAGTGAGAGGCGGGGCGGCGAGTGAGAGGCGGGGCGGCGAGTGAGAGGCGGGGCGGCGAGTGAGAGGCGGGGCGGAACCCCGCGTGGAGGGCGCACCCCCTCACACCCAACGACCACAAGCGCTGATAGCCGGCCCACAGCCGCCTTAACCCCGCCCACTCCCTTTCTCTCCTCCGATTGGCTCCTTGGCGCACCTTTTCCGCCAATCCCTGACCGCTCTCTGAAACGCGGCTCCTTCCTCTTCCCGCGCCGGCTACCGCCGGCGCGCCGCAAGAAGGCACCAGGTGGGGCGGGTCAGGGGGCGTTAGCCCCTCCCCTCCGCAACGGCCGTCCCGTCCGTCAGCTAAGCAGGCTTGGGATTGGGGCCGGGGCCATGGCCAGGTCGGGTGCTGCGCGGTCCTGCAAGGTGCGTGCGCGCGTGCGCAGGGTGGGGGTCCTGGGAGCCCCTCCTTGTCTGCGGCCCTCTCGGGGGGTGCCTCGTTAGACTTCTGACTTCCTCTGGGGGGTAGGGGGGTGTCCTCCCCAGTGCGGAGCTGCGCCGTCAGGGTACCGGCCGCCTATGGGGAGCGGGGCCTGCCCGCCCGGGGGGCCTGCCCTTGGATTTCCCGGGCTTACTCCCGCAGCTCTCCCTCTGGGCTCCGCGAATTTATTATGTTGTTTAGGGGCTCCGCAACAAGCCTGCCGCTCAGGGGTTCTTCCGCCTTGATGGGCCCGTGGTTTGAGCAGCGGCCGTACTTTATTCTTAACGTCCCCAAAGCTCAGGTGTGTATTCACCGAGTCTGGAACGTGTGTTTGTATGTCGGCCCTTGACCGTGTCGTTAAATGACTTAGTGCATCTGTAGAATGCTGTGGAAATTGATGAAGCTGAATGCTGTAAAGGTATGTTTTGTGACACGAAAACTAAAAAAAGATTAAGGCCCTAATGGCAGCGATGGACCCTTTCCTATTTCTGAGAGCTGCAAATTACCTTTAGCTGATCTGCCTCTGACAAAATTCTTGGAATTTGTGTGTGATGGAGGTCTCCAATATATTGTGAAAGTTCTTTGTGAAAATCAAAGTATATTTCTGTAATCAACAGGTAGTGCCTTCTGGAAGGCTAACAGGAGCAGCTAAATTAACCAATGGAAGAAAACAGTAAGACCTTAATCATGAATACTGTCTAAGACTGAGTGTACGTGAGTGTTTGGAAACCCTGTATTGTCATACCTCACAGCTAGCCAAATATTCTTTGTATATGGGAGAAGAAGGCCATACAGCCAGATTTTAAGCAGCCCATGACTAGGCCAACACACACTGAACAGAAAGTTTGCATGTAGAACTACAGGATTGACTTTCTGCATGTTTTATTTATAAAATATGGAATTTATGTAGTTACTAGCCATGTGTGAGACTTTTGAGTGAAAGCTGAATTCTTTGACATAAGCTTTTAATATATACAGAACATGTTTGTTGCAGCAATGCAAGGTTTTCAGAAAGAGAAAGATATTTTGTTTCTTAATAAAATTAATTTACTTCAGTTTGCTATTAATTGAATAAAAGTAGAATTTTTCCTTTGCATATTAAGGATGTAGAATAAACAGTGATTTTGACTTTTTCAGGTTTGGCTTGAGAAAAGGATGTCATTCTGACGTGGAGTCTGGATACTCTCTCTATTCCACTGACTCTGATGATCAGGTAATTGAATAACTTTTTAATACAGTTGTCTCTGTTGTGTAAAGAGGAAAAATTGGAGTACCTTGAATTATAGAAGAAAGCCAGGTTAATTCAGATACTATTGCATCTGGACTTAGAAATAGCTCCTGCAAAGCTAGCAGCTATGTGCAGGTTGCTTTGTGTGCAGTGAGTTTGGCTCTGACAAATCTCATTAAGGCACAGGATGTGTTTTGCAAACACAGCTATGCTGTCCATGGGCTAGAGCTGGCCCTGGCAGAAGTATAGCTGTATTTGTTAGTTTTTGTGCCGAAGAGAGTGAGCTGTATGGATTCAGTGCTGCAGGGCTGCTTTCTGTGTAATGCTGAGTCTCCAAAATGGAAACAGGCTGTAGGTAATTGCTTAACTGTACATGGAAATAAGAATAAAAACCACAGACATGCAATTACCAAAACATAATAGCCGGCAAACGGACAGACACGTGCAGTAACACAACTTACTTTACAAAATCTGTATGTTAGCACTTTCATGTAATTGCAGAGTAATACATGGAAAACAACACATTTTCGCTGGCTGTTAGTTGTTCTTTTTCAGGTAACAGAACACTCCCCTCTAAAATAGTATCTTGGTTTACTGAAAGAAGACAGCGATACTCATTTTCTGACTGCAGTATTCTGTGTGCAGGTTGATACTGTTCATAATGGACTTGATCATTGTGCAGCTTTACTGAAGAATATCTTGCAAAATGAGGCTACAGGTTGTACCTATTGAAAATTTAAGTTACATTTTTAGCTGTTGTAAGATTGTTTTAATCTGTTTTCTTGAGTATTTTTTTTCTTTTGATTAATACTAGGAAGAGAGACTAAACAATCGGGGAAAACAAATACTGTTAAAATTATTTCCAAGCCTGTGCTAACCAAAGGAAATATGTCCAAGAAGAAGGGGTTGAAAAAAAGCTTTACTCCTTCCCACATCCGAAAAGAAATTGGTAAGTGGACTTTCTTGGGCTTGTTTTTTTTCTCACACAACATATAAAAATTCCTCAACTTCTTAATAGATAACAAGACTTCAGATAATTGTTGTCGTTTGTTATAGGTTGATCCACAGATGGATCCACAAAAGGATGCAGATATTAGTCATTGCCTTCTAGAAACCTTAAATGTTTACTAAACAGTTACTAAAATTCACAAATGTTTGAGCTTCATGTACCTGGAAGAAAGTTGAGTGTATTTACAAATACCAACATCATCAAGTTTAGTTGGTAGGAAGTGTGGATGAGAATGATGATGCCCATACCCCATTTCTCCTGGATAGTGAAGCACTATAGTGCTTGGTCTCTGTTTGGGACACGCAGCTGTAAATTAGCTGGACTTAGGTGCCCAGACAGACTCTTCACAAAGATCAGCGTCTGAAAACAAGAAAATGTTGCAATACGTAATAAGAACTCAAATGCTTTAGTGGCCTGGGCACTTGAATGGGAAGGTAGAGGGAGTGTTGTAGGCTGAGTTGTTCTCAGTTGAAATATTTTGCTTTTTATTAGTGTTTTTCCCTCTCTCAGCTGGGGTTTTTTGTTCTTTTTTTCTCTGTAGTGCCAACATCAAATAGAAGAATTGCTTCCTCCACCACACCTTCTAATGAGAGAGAACTTCCCAGTGCAGCACAGAGTCAGATAATTCAACCAATTCATGTTCCTTGCAGTCAACACTCTCCTGTGATGCATCAGAAACTGTGTGAGCATGTGCAAACTCAGATGTCTCTGATAACTGGCCAAACACCACAGAACAGTAATGGAATCCCTACTGTACCTCCTTTTCCCACCTTGGGTCATGGTTAGTGGAACTATTGATGTACAGCCTGCTACATTACTGCATTAGTCTTGTGCAAAATTGCCCTATCTATGAGTCTTGTTTTCTTCCAGGATGTCAAACTGTTACAGCTTTTGATTATCGATTACCTACCTCCACATCAGCTCTGTCCCTGCAGCATTCAGCTAATCTCTTACCTACTCAGTCAGTAAGTAAAAGTTTGATTCTGACTATTAATAAATGTTTAAATTAGCAGTGCCTATTTATTTATACATTTATTTGTGTGGGTATTACTTGGTTTCTGTAATAATTTTTCTTAAAGAAAAACAATTGGATATTTCAACCTAGAGTGATGAACAGAATAAGTAATGAAGATACTGCTATTTAAAATATGTTTTATATAGACACCAAAAAATGAAATTGGAGGTATTTCAACTGGCTGCTTGTTTCTGCAGGGTGAATTCTGTCATGGACAGCAAACATGGAAGGTACAGGAACTTACTCATTATTGTTAATAATTACATTCTCAGTAAAGCACATTAAAGGAAATCATATCCCATATGTTGCTTTTCCTTTCTTTAAACACTCTGTGTAGTATCTTCGGGCCGCATTTTAAAGCACTTGTGTATTTCAGGGTATAGAATAAAACTAATGGAGAGTACCAACTGCCACCTTGGGAAATGTGGTAAAGGGCTTGCACCTTGAAACTGTAAGTCTGTAGACTTACCTTCCATCTGCAGGCAGTCCATGTATAGCAAGTGCTGCCCTTGACTTTTAAGAAATTCAGCTGTTTAAAATATTGAAAGCCAATGGTGTTATCTTTTATTTTTTTCTTCCTTGTTCTGGTTTGAGTCAAGGAATGAGTGTTTATAAAGGAAAAAAAAAAACCAAAAACCAAACCCAAACCAAAACATTGCTGAGGTTTTTTTCTTTACAGAATATCTGAAAAAGAACTGTGCTTTACTGCTGCCAATAGCATTTAAAATAAAGGACCAGATTGACATTTTAATTAGTCCTTAATATACAGGGAAATTATGCAATTAATGAGTTGTAGTTGCTTTTATAATTTGCAAAGAATGATCAAGACTACATCAAGTCAGACAAGGAAGGGTGGTAGGGTTTTTTTAGATATAGAAAAAGTCATGTTAGTTTTTTGTCTAATATGAATATTCTTTACGCAGGATGCTCCAGTTGACAGTGGCAATGAATGTGTGCCAGAGATGGGAGGACCTGTGCTTCGCCCAGTAGTTTCTGCTGCTCCGACTACTGCTGCACAAATACAGTCAGCCACTGCTCTTCCTTGTGTGATCCCTTGCACAGCATCAGGTGCATCAAGTAACTCTAGAGTGCCTACATTCATCCCGTCATCTTCCGGCCAAGAGATGATCCCAAACCATGAGCAACAGCTAAAAGAAGCAGATTTGATAAGATGCATACAAGCTCACCTCTCTCTGTTACAATCACATGAAATAATGAATGGCAGGAGTGAACAGAAGTGCCATCATCATTGTCCAGCAAAACATAGTGCTTCAAGTAACAAGGAGAAGGATACTTCTGAAGAGCACAGTGAGGTCATCATCAACAGAGAAGATGAAGTGAATGTATTTGACACAAGCTGTAAGACAAGTTTTGTGAAGAAAGTTCTAAAATCCGGACAAGAAAGTCCAGAAGAAACGGCCCATAAAGTTAAGACTGTAAAGTATCTTCTGGGAGAGCTCAGAGCACTGATAACAGATCAAGGTGAGGACACTTTCATTGTGTAGTAGAGTGAGTGCATTCACAGAAGATGAAGGCTGCATTAAATGAGTAAGCACTTCAGTTCCTGAAGTTGTACGTGTCAAATGATACGTGACATCTTAGAGTGGTTTTCCACAATTGTAATAACATCGTGTTTCTTTCCAGATAAGTATTAAATCATTTTTTTGGAGTATTTTAAATTATCATAACAATCAGGGGATGATTGTTCTCATTTCATACACAGCATTTTCCCCTGAGAAAGAGAGCAGCATAGACAGATTGCAATAGCAATCCCACCAAGGTCGGTTGTAGAGTTGGTGGGCTGTGATTTATCAAGAGCTTAAAGCATAATTTTCATAGTCAAGCTTAAACATTGGAAAAATATAAATGTAGTTAAAGATGAGGGGGGTTTGGAAGGAAAAAAAAAGAAAAAGAGTATATACTATCACTTTGTAGATTGCTTAATTGCATATAAAATAATACTGTCATATTACAGGTTTACATATGTATGGGGTCTTTTTTTCCTCTCATCTTTGCAGATGATTCAGAAATGCTGAGATTGATGAGTGAAATAGAAGGCTGCATCTCACTGCTCCCAGCCATAGTGGGAAGTACTAATAGAGAAGCTGCAGTAGCACTAGCTTTACAGCCTCTCAGAAATGAAAACGCTCAGCTGCGGAGGTTAGTAACTTGTCAGTGATTCTGTATTCACTGCAAATGTGCCTAAAGCATCTCTAACCAGTCTTCTAAATTGCATATTTTATCATTGGTATGGTGCTTCATTGTTGTCTGTGCAGTATTTATATATTTGAAAGTGTGTTGGTAAGGCTAAGTAGTTTAAAAATCTCTCTAACTTTTGTTACACATTGGTTAATACTGATATTTTAGCATCAGTTACATGATGTTTGGGCCTTCGTTTAGGTGGGATCAATATATCATTGTCTCTGAAAACTGCAGTATCAAGCTAGTTAGCCTGCTTATATTCTTTTTGTAGTGTATTCTCCAATGCAAAAACGTTGCTCATGTCAGAGGAGCTCTCAAATGTAGCACTTCAGAACAGAGGGAAAAAAAAATTACCAGCACTTGCAAAGGGTTTTTTTTCTGCTGAAGAAATGTGAGAAAAATGCATTCTTAAAAATCTGTTTTATATTTCTCAAACATTTTGTGACATGTAATTCTCAGTAGCAACTTCTCTACCAAGCTACTTTAAAATGCAGTGGTTTTGAACTTATTCTGAATATTCTGAATTTGGTTTTTTTCACAATTCACATTTAGGAGACTAAGAATGTTAAACCAGCAACTTGGGGAACAAGAAAGAAGTGAGAAGACATCTGGACAGAGCTGCAATTATGAATGTAAAGTACTAACAGAGAATGGTGCTTGCTAGGGGTGTTTTTGTTAAAGCTTTGTTTAAATACAGGCATATAAAAATATAAATATATAAATGAAAATAACAGTATGTATTGTGGCTTTTAGTGGCAACTGAGCTAAGAGCTCTGGGTCTAATTGTGCAATGGCATTTGCATGGATTATTGTATCTGTTTAGAATCCATGTAGTGAGGCTCAGCTCTTCATATGCCAAGCCGATTATTTTTTCCTTATGAGCCACTTAAAAAGAAGGTGACAGATAATTAAGAAGAAAGTTCCAGTTCTATCTTGCTTCCTCAAAAAAACCTCTTCTATCTGTAAGCAAATGTCATATTACCAAGATTATTTAAAAACTTAGTTTGATTTAGAAATTCAAACTGTACCACACAAAACACTTGAAACTTTTTATGTTTTACTTTTGGTAGTAGTTTCTTTGCAGTCCTTGAATATAATGCTCCAGAGTCAATTGAAAGAATCACTGAAAGGACTTGAGTCACTTCAGGCTAAAAATGAAGAACTACTTAAAATAATAGAAAATCAGAAAGATGAAAATAAACATCTTGCAAAAGATATTCAAGTTAAAGAGGAAGAATTGCTTGAAAACAAACAGCATTACGACATTTCTTCCACCAAGCTCAAGATCGGTACGTGTCTTGAATTTCTTTACTCTTCATTTAGTGTTTTAAAACTTAATTAAGTAAATTCTTCTTGGCATTTTAGAAGTGGAGGAGGCATTAGCAAATGTGAAGAGCCTTCAGTTTAAGCTGGAAGCTTCAGAGAAAGAAAATAAGATTCTGGGCATAACATTACGTCAGCGTGACGCGGAAGTTAATAGACTGCGTGAATTAACCAGGTACTATTGGCTATGCTTTTCTTTCTCTTCCTCTTGACATTGCTTTTTGATTATTCTTTTTTGACTTTTTTTTTTTAATTCATACTTTGGATTATTGTAATCTTTGTGTTGTGTTGGTGGGAGATTATGTAGGCTAAAACTCTTTGTAGATACTGTTTCTACAGCATTACTGTAATTTTGTTAGAGTTGTCATGCTGCATGACTTGAGTTGTGTTGTAAAGTAAAATGCTTTCTGCTGTAACGCGTCAAGTGTTAATAACAGACCTGCTGATAAGGAGCTCCGTGGGAAACGCGTGGACCTAAAAACCTACTGATGCTGTAGATTTTGGAAATTAACTCAACCTGAATTAAGGAGGAATTATCATTTTTTCTTTCTTTCTTTACACTGGTTCAGAAATTGGTCTGTTTTGAGTAGAACTCGCAGAAAGATCTGTCTTCAGGACCCACAGCGAGCCATTCTTGTGGGAATGAGCAGTCCTTTCTTTAATTGTACACATATCTGAAGTAGATTACACCCAGATATTAATGGGTAAAGGTGGTAGTTCTTGGGTTACTGAATGAAGGTGATGTTTCAATTTGTGGGTTTTGAGCTATTCATGTGAATTTATTTCATCATGGTCTTTTACGATGAATGTAGTGGCAAGCTGGGAGACTTAAATAGCTTTTGGAACATGCACAGGGGTATATACATAACACTTGTTTGTACGTGATGTGCACAGGAAATTGAAGTGCTGGGTTTTTTTTATAGTTGATACTGATTGGAATAGCAGAGTATTTTAAATCAGTACTTCAGATTTTTTTTGTAGAAGTTTAGACACACTACACACTTCTCCGATTATTATACTGACCACCAGATGGTAGTATAATGATGTCTTATTACATGTGTATAATAGCCTATAGAAGTAGGAGTTTAAGCATTCATTTCTTTTGATGTACAAAGCAGAAAATTAGAAGTATTGTTCTTTTTATTTATTTATTTAGATGCAATCGGAAGAATAATTCAGATAAAAATTGTCACTGATAATGTTACAAAGCATATAGGAAGTTATCACAGTTTCTTTACATCAGCTTATTTAATTTTGTAGTACTTGAAGCAGGAAAATCAGGAATAATCTCAAGAACTTCACTGAGTTGTGCTATTTTAGTTAATTACAGGTATATTGACCTGAGCTAAAGAAAGAAAACCAGGAAACCTGGAGTTGGTTCACATTTATACTATGTTTTAAGACATCTAGAAAGAGAATTGTGCCTTTGCTCCAGTCTGATAAATCTCATGTTTTGATGCTATATAGAAGATTTAAACTCTTATTATTACTGACTATTTTAAAATCTGATAAACTTATCTTAACAGAACCTTGCAGGGCAGTATGGCCAAGCTTCTGTCTGATCTCACAGCAGATAACATGAGACCTCGACCTGAAAAAGGTCTCTCCAAGTCTCTTTTGGAAGACCATGAAAAGCAAATGCAACCTGATCCATTTCCTGGGAGTACTTCAGTAATGACTTACCTTAAAAAATTAGAAATGGATCATATTTTGACAGATACAGAACTTCAACTGTCAAATAGAAGTGGAGAACTAGAAATGCAAAATCTAGCCTATGAAAAGTTTGCCACTGAAGGAAGTAAAAGAAATAATGTATTCTCAGAAGAAGGAACATCAGCTCCCAGAATGCTACTAACATCGCTGAAGCAAGATGCAGAAACAGTTAGTGATTCTGGGACTTTACTAGATGACCAAAACAAGTTGGATGAGACTGTTTATATTCCACTGACTAGCAGTGCCTCAAAAAACCAGCACCCAATCTCTGAAAGAACTGGTGTGCTGACCCTAAGTAGAGGAGCGTGTAAAATGTTGGACTACAACTGTGAGCTCTCAAACTCTGTGCAGCAGAGTGGATGTGAGAGATCCCAAGACCTGACTATTCTGGATAAATTAAGTGCTGGGTATAGTGTGACAAAGACTATGGAAAACACCCTTGAAGATACAGGGAATAAAGTGAAGTCAGAAGGAGACAAAGTCCAAATGAGGCCAAAAGGCACTCCAAGTGGAGCTGCAAAAGACTTCAGAGATAAACCAAACCAGCCTCAGCCTGGTGCATACCCTCACATGCCAACGCTCTTTCGGAAAGAGATGTCTCAGAAAGAAGGCATCAAAACAGTTGATTTTAGTTCCATTTCATTTGATGATGTATCAGGGAAGTCGGAGTGGAGTGCATCCTCTTTCTCAACATTTACTTCTCGAGATGAAGAGGACTTTAAGAATAGCTTAGCAGCCTTGGATGCCAACATAGCTAAGTTACAAAGAACTCTGCAAAATAGCATTGTGAAACAATGAGTATGAGAAAACAAAAGGGGGCACAATTTTTTGGCTTTTTTTAGATTTTTTTCTGAAGTATATTAATAAGCATGGTACTGAAACAAGTATTTGTATTTTTTGGTGTGAAATAGTTGTGCCTAGCTGTTTAAATTATGGATGGGAGTTGTTCCTCATTGAGCTGTGGTGCTGCTTCCTTTGTTATTTGAAATAACTGCTATAAATGCCTTTTTTAAAAACTATTACTTAAGTTTCTACTCTTAATTGCAAAATTAATTCTTAGAACGGTACTTGATAACTGGTGTGCTGGTGGCAGTATAGGTTTTCTAGTAAACTATAAAGTTGACTTGTATGTTTTTTCTATGTGCTTCTTCAAAGTAGTAAGACCATCACTAAGAGATGCATTAGAGGTCAGAGATGTGATTGAGAAAATTTTTATTTCGTTGTTATTTGACTGCTTCAAAATTGGATGTGTAGTTATTTTCTGTAGTTATGAACATGTGTTTCAAGAAACTAGATCCTTTTTCTGGGTCTACCATGAAGGTGTACAGCCAGTAGTGTCAATATCAAAGCAACAGGTGAACAGGACTTCATACTCACCTGCATTGCTGCTTAATCCTAACTGGGAATTTAACTGGTAAGAGTGGAGCTGCCTTGAACATAAAACATGTTCTGCTTTGACTAGGTAGGTATCTTCAAGTTGTTTTTGTTGGGTGCTTTTGTTTGTTTCCTTTGGTTTGTGGGTTTGGTTTTTTTTTTTTTTTTTTTAAGAGCAGCTTAGGTGTAGGAGGCTAAAACAATTCCAAGGTACCATACATGGGCAAGAGGTGCCACAAGTAGAGGCCAGGGAGAGCCAGCCGCAGAGCAGCGCTTCAGAAATGTTGAGAGTTACAGTTGCCAAGTCAGGATCATGCTGTTCAAAAATAAAAACCTGCAGCCATCATATGGGATTTGCAGTGTATGGTAGATCCTATAGAATACAGGAAATCTTTTTTTTGGTAAAACTCAATTTTCTGTTTTGAACATTGTACTTGAAGAATGAAGTTGATTAAGTGGCGAGTTCGGATCAGGGCAAGAAAAGAATCATGGAAGTTCTTTTCTACAATTCCATTTTAGGTTATAGTTTTACAAATGTTTGATTTTTATCTAAAGTAAAAGAGAATGTAGTACCAGTGGATAAACACAGAATATGCTGAGGAACAGAAACAGTAACAGGTTTCAGCTGACATGGAGACAGCATTAGTGTAAGCTGTCAAACCAGTCCAGTTTGCAAAGCACTAGAATATATGGTGTGAGGAAGTCATGGCAGTTCCACAGTTGTTGAGGTGTCACAGTGGGCATAAATACAGAGAATCTGGACCGAGTCACTCAAATTGTCTCTCACAGGAATGGGAATGGAGAGGGAGGATGATCCCAGCCTGTTGTTCTCCTTGGCAGGACTTTCCAGATCTCAATGTCAAAAATGTGCGTTACAAAACATTTTAAGTTGCAGGTACAGGAAGATGGTGTTACTGCCACCAATCTGTTCCTCTCACACCCTTAGCAGTGCTCGAATGCTGTTTTTCATGACTTAAGGTTTTTCAAGGAAAGTGTCTTTTGAAAGGGAACGGTAGTATAAGGACCTGAATTTGTCTGCTTTTTCTGAAGTGTTGGTTTTTTTAGTTTTTTGTTTTGTTTGCTTGTCCATTGTTCATTTATCTCGCCCCCC
>JANIJG010017486.1:5062-24384 GCA_024611175.1 Megaceryle torquata | reverse complement strand
TTTTTTTTTTTTTTTCTTTCCTCTTCTTCTTTTTTTCCCCCCCCCCCCCCCCCCCCCCCCCCCCCTCAAACATTGCAGTGTTTCCTGGTGCTGGCCTTTTCTGTTTTCTTTACATTTCTATGCAGGACAAAAGTCTCAAGTTTTACCACTTTGAAGATTTTTTTTTTTTCCCCATGGTTAATTGTTTGAATGAACATGTTTTAAAGTTAGGGCACTATCCACACATTGTGCTGTGGAGCAGTTCTGCGATTATTTTAGTTACTGGTAACTGAGCAATAAAAAGGTCTGAAGACAACACATGGTAAAGAAGATGCCAACTGGCACTCCTGCTTCGAAAAAGAAAAGTTAGACTAAATAGTGACTTCAGTGATGTAGAATGCTTTTAAGGCTTGGCCTGAATTTACTATTACTCTCCACACTACTCGTGCTCAGATTCAAAATAAGGTGGTTGGTATGAACGTGAACAGGTTTTAATGAATTATCTACAAGCAGTTTCAGTGTAGAAGCAGAACAAGATTTAAATGATTATGGTGTGGATTAAAGACAAGATACAGAAAGTTCTAGACTTTAAAACTCACAAGAAGGTTGAGAAAAGATTGAAAGAATATTCATTAGTAGACAGTAATTCCATTTTCTTCTTGCAGCCAGGGCTTACTCCATTTGAAGGAGTGTTTGTCCTGGCCAAAAGCTAGTTGCAATCTGCAGAAAGCAGCTATGTTGTCAAGATGCCCAAGCATGTTCCTCTCACATTGGGAGCATTTGCATTCACTTTTATCTCAATGAGGGACAATGTTACAGCATCTTGTGTCCTGTTCATCGTTATGAAGTTAGTTCTATCAGAGCATGAGAAAACTACTGGAAAACCTTTATGGCAATCATGAGATAAAAGCAGGCTTGTAATGCTTATCCTTCTGTTAGGAGGAGAAGCTAAGAAGAAACAGGAAGGAATCCTTTAATTGTTCTGTTTTGTAACCAGATGTCAATCAGAGCTTTAGCAACTTTAAATGAATTATAAAATTTCCCATATATGGGCATTATGAACGTGCACTGCTGTGGAAGCAAAAGCCAGCAAGATCAAATGTGTAAGTCTTTAAAAGGTGGGAAAGGCTTCCAGGATTCAGCTCAAGGCAAGGGCATTGAAACTGTGGAATTTGGCATAATTCTCTAGGTCAGATAGGCTCAATAGAAGACAAATAATAATTACATTACACAGCCATTCTTTTAATGGGTTGTATGTAGTAAATAATCCCTACAGATAATAAAGGAACTCCTAGAATTTGCCCCTTTTTTCTTTTTTTCCCCACCACATATATTTTTACCACTCAAATTTGCATAGTCTCTGAAGTATACAGTAAATGAGATCCCAAGTGCAGAGTGGAAAGCAATATTTATTTTTAGTGCATAAACTAGCTTAAAACTTCTTTCTGTAGTAACAAGGTAGAAATCACTATGGACCAAAGGCATTGCCTTTGTCAACACTAATGCTTGGAACATTGGAGTAGCTCATACTGCAGCATATAGTGCTGTTCTTCACCAGTCAGGACATGACATGTGCTTTTCATTTTGGGAATTGGGAGGCCCTAGGATTCATCCTTGTTGCAAGCAAATAGGCCTCAGGCTTGTGTCTTTCACAGACTGACACGTTCCTCTCCCCGCTACCTTTACGAACTTTTCTGTCTGGTCCAACTGATTGAGCTACCTGGCTAGGTTCTAACACCAAACTTTGTTTACCCGCCAGCCCTGATTATGTTTGCTAAAAACTGTAACTCTGTGTTTGGAAGCCGGACAGAATTTTCACCTGTGTAAACCCAACACTCATGCCAACCACTCTACTAAGAGCATTATAGTCTTCGTTTGACTTCTGCTGTTGGACAAGTCCCTGCAGTGATGGACAGTCATGATAGGAAGAGGAGTCAAAGAGTATTTGCAACAGAATTCAAGCTCCATTTCTGTTCCATGTTTATTAAGGATGTTTTAGGATAGCTTGGAAGAGGCAAGAGAATACAGTAATCACTTGGGCCACAGTGACAACTATGCAATTCATTTTTCTGTTGCACATGGAATTTTGCTGTTGTTTCTAAGGGGAAAAAGAAGGTAGTATTTAAATTCAGGTAGATACATTGTCTCAGAAAAGCATGGACCTCACTCTTGAGCTGAAGGATCAGACAAAGAGCAACCAGCTGTGGTGCCTCAGACCCTGTACCCTGGAGGAGACTGATCAAGGCCAAAAGTAGCATTAACAGCGGTGAGATATCAGACCAGTTCAAAAGGGAACCATCTCATCTGTCTGAAGGCCTGTTCCACATCTTCTTTCACTGTGGTCATGAAAAAAACCCAGCTTTTCTCCTACTGTATTGTAAGTAGCTATAAAGTTATTTTATAGTATATTTTCAGTATTTACAAATATTTATGATTTAAATTTACAATGCCAAATTTAGAAAAGCAGAAGTAGTTGAGCTGAGGAGTTTTTGTCACAGGTAGCTAGTTGATCATACAGCCAAACAATTTAGGTTTTGTCCATTACTGTATCAGCCTCCAAATATAAGTGATATATGAAATTTTTATATTCAACATGAAATCATTGTTGTATCTTCAGTAATAGCTGCTGTGAAACATCTCTCCTGTTCCAAGCATTAATTTACAAAGATTAACAGCTCAGCAGCTGCAACTTCAGTGATCATGTCACCTCTAGATTTTTCTTGTAGCCACAGAGAGAAGTTACAAAAGATTCAGTTATACAAAGCATATTCTGTGAAGTTGACATCAGCCCTTTCCAGGGCTGTGGAAAGGAACTCTTAAAACACATTTCATCAAGGTCTTTACTTTTTTTTTTTTTAATTTTATATACCCCTTTTCTTATGGAATAGAGGAAGATTGAGCAGTACTCCAGAAGTCAGGATACTTGAGTTCAAGCCATATATAATTCCCTGCTCTGATTTACTGAGCAATGAGTGTCTGTAATCCAGTGTCTTATTTGGAGAACTGTGGAATGGTGATAGCTCCCTGCAGACACAAAGGATTGCTGCTTTACTACTGCATCCTTGTTGATCAAAGTCTTCATAAGGAACAAAGATGCCTTATTTGCTGAAGTGAAGCCAGTGCCACATCTGTGCTGTGTGTAAATGAGCTACCTGGGAAACTGCTTGTGCTCAAGCGGAACTGTCAGCTCTGTGTGGAAGGAAGGTTTTACAGCTCACACTGCATTTCACAAAATAATGGTGATTGCTACTGGCACCTCAAGTACCCTTCTTAAGGATGCCCATGTAAGTTAATGACTTAACAAGGTTGAGGTTCTCTTTTTTTTTTTTTTTTTTTCTTAAAAAGAAAAGAAACATTTCCTGGTTAGAACCTGGCTTTTGAAATCGGAGAAACAAACAAACAAAAAAATCATAGGTTTAGTCACTTCAGTGATGTCCCCAAATAAGGCAGAAGAATATTCAAGTTTGAACGGACCAGCAGGATAGGTCTGTACACCAACTGCTGCTCCAGAACCTACAAGAAGAGTTGAGAATGTCAAGTCAGTTGAGGGTATTGCAGCATATTCAGTCCAAACACAGACGTCTCTCTGAACCATCCTAGACTACTCCCATGAATGACGTGTTTCCAATTAAGTTCAGGCAGGCCATCTCAACTGCTTCTTGATGATTAATGCAAATAGTGTTAGAAGTTAGTGTCTGTCTTTTCCAAAATTCAGGGAATTCCTTCAGTAATTTTTTTTTTTTTTTTTTACAACAGCATCCTAGACTCAATTTTCCTTCATCCAGATTCAGGGATGTTCATTCATGTTTAGTAGTAGTGAGTCAGGGATTTTACCTGCAGAGCCTTATGTACAGGGGAGTCAAACAAATAGCAGGTGAAGTCTTATTGCTGAGCTTACTTTAGCCTATTTGCTTTTAAGGTGAAACGAAGAGTGACAGTAATTTCTGTCACTGTTCTTACAATTTGAGCTGTAACCAGAATGGAGCAACTGAAAAGAACAATGTGTCCTTTACCTCAGCCTTCAATTAGCATTTTGTTTGATCAGCTATTTCTTCAGCATAAGAATTGTTTGGTTTGATTTTTGGTTGTGTGTGTTTGTTTTCTTTTAAGGGTGCATGCTTGTGCATATATAGTATACACACATACTGCATGAGCTGAACAATATTTTTCTTACTTTTTAGTATCCAGATTTCTCTTAATCTATGCAAATGGACTGTTTCTGCAATCTTGAACAGTCTTTAATTGTATTGACTTCAGCTCTTTTCATCTGTTGCTGCAGTGTTGGCAAGGGAAGGGTGCCTCCCTGTAAGCATTCCACACCTTAACCTATTGGCAATCCCCTGCTACACTTGTCAGAATCCTAAAAGGCTTCCCAGTAAACTGTGGTGCAGCCCGGAGGAAAGCAGTATTCATCAGTGCAACATCTCCGTGCAGGTGGGGGGTAGTCAGTCTCCATGGTCATATGCTGCTTTCCCTTCCAACACTTGATAGAAGCACCACAGTTGCATGGTGATCTTTTTCAGGAATGAAATCGTAGGTAAATGAGATGTCAGCTATGATCTTCAGATCTACGTAGATGCTGATTCAGTGAATGGTTTCAGATGCTGTTTGAAGACAAAACACTAAGCTGAACTGAAAAGCAAATACTTTTGCAGACATATTCTGTTTATCAGGAGACAAAGTGGATACAATATTATCCCACAGGTTCTCCAGTTGTACTCTTTACTGTTTGTCCTGGCCACGCACAAGACTTAAGTCACAGTGCTCAGCCACGCAACAACCCCCAGTTGTGAAGTGACACTAGTAGTTCTTCAAGTTCAGCATGCTGAAAATCTTTTTGCACACTTGTGAATCTCCATTACTGAAGTTTTTACACTGTGCTCCAAAGAGAAAATATAAAAGTGGTGCTTTACTGACTGGAAAAAGAACAGCTTAAAGTAGTTGAAGTGTAGTGGCCATCTGTGCTACAGTTAACATTATGTGGTTTATAGGCTCTTCAAGCATTTGCGTGTCTAAAGACTACTTAGAAGTATTATTTCTTTTAAGACTCCTGATTTTGTCCAAGCCCATGATGAATTCTGGCTACTTTCCTGCTGCAATCATACAGCCAAAACATATATTTTCTTTCTGCCTCCTCCCAGATTCTATTCTGTATTTAGAAGCTAGCAGTGATGGTTTTGGACCTGCAATTATGATATTAAGCTAAGTGTAAAATATTTTCCTTGGCATAATCTAGAATAGAAATAGCTTTAACATCAGTTTCAGGTTCCTTTATTCCCCTAGGGAATGCTAGTTCTCTTTCATAGTTAGTCTCAGAACTAAGATCATCGCAACATCACCCTTGCCCCAGCACCCCCTTTCCAAGAAGCACAAGCAAAGCAGGGGCAAGAACTCTGCTCTACCCCACAAGGCTTCAGACACACAACACAGAATCATTGCTCTGTGCAGATGTTCCCATATCTTCCCTCAGCCTTCACCTCCCCTTCCCTCCAATCTGCAGAGATGCAACAGTTTGCCATGACATTGGTCCCTCTCCAGCACTAGCGTCTCCAACCAAAGTCTGCATTTCTGTTCACACAATTTTTCGCTATTCCATTTCTGTGACTCACACTGGCCCCTGGACCCAGGCTTGAAATTTAAGGGCTACTGATTTTTCACCTTCTGTCTGTAACACCAAACACAGGAATGTTGCTATCTAGTCCAGCTTTTAAACTCTGACCCTCTGTGCGAGAGAGCAGTGGGGCCTCCCTGTAAGCAATGAAGCTAGAGTTCAAGTGATTGCTTTCATAGCAGACATTGACTAAGGAATGACAAGCTCAGATGAGATTTTGAAGTGAGTCATTTCAAAAATGCCTATTTTTGTTTAAAAAAAGCCTATGCATCATCAATCCAGTTTGTTCAGTGTAGCATATACTGAGCAAATGCATGCATTTGCCTGTTCAAGCTTTCCAGTTCTTCCCAGGAGCATTCCTTAACAGGGTCCTGCAACCACTGCTAGGCTACTAAGAAGCTTCTGAGATGCCCCAGCAGAAGGAGTCACAAATACCTCCCTTCCTTCTGCAAGAGTAGGCAGCCATGCTGACTGCGGTGTCAGCTGAGACAACAGTCAGAAGCAGTATGTGCACGGACTGAGGAGTCACAGCCCAGGCCAGTCTGCTCACTGTGTTTGGTGACCGCACGCTAAGCCCTCCCTCACACGCCATCACTGTCTTTGCTGCACTTTTGTCTCTGCCATCCTGTAGCCTGACCCCGATCCTTACAAAAGGGTTAAAATCTTCCCCCGGGAAAGCAGCACTTTGAGAGCCCTGCTCAGAGCGCATTCACTACAGCAAAGCCTCTCTCCTAGCAGCTGGCTGTGGAAACAAGAGCAGGAATCATCACCACAAACCCGTCGAGGAGCCTCAGACACCGTTCACGCAGACTGTCTCAGGCCTTGTACGGAAGAGCTGCTATTGTTAGTGCCACTCAGGAAATATTCTAGGGAGTGTGTAATTGTTTATGCTCAGATTCTTTTATCAATGCTTAATTAACTGCAGTTACAACACATGTTCACCATTAATATTTTAAATGACTGAGATGTTTTTTAAATCTACTCTGTGGACCTTCTTAGAAACTTCCACCAAATGTTCTAAAAGTGAAAGGATGCAGTCCTGTGCTTGCAGTACTAGCCCCTTCTTGCTTAAGGGTCTACAAGTATGATCTTATATGACTTCTACATTTTGTGCCCATGACAGTACAGAGTGGACCATTTCGAAAAGCAGTCTGATGCTGATTTAATTTTCTTCCTTTGTAAGCAGATCTGGGCATTTCTAAAACACTGTTTTACCCAGCTACAACAAAAGCTGTTGTCATCCAGCCATGCTGCAGAGAGTGGTTACTTTGGATTTGGCCACATCTTCCAAATACACTGTTTCATCAGTCATTTCATCCCACAGAAGCCACAATGAAAAACATTTTGCTTCTAAAATCCAAAGACCACTTCTAAAAGCCTAGAAATTTCCCCCTAGTTGGCTTCTTCAGCTGGATTCCCTCTGCTGAGGAAACTGAGGAGCAGCTTCTTCACCTTTTAAATAGGAACATACCTGGCATAAATGTGCTACTGAAAATCTAGTTTTCCTTTTTCAGAGGCCTGGAAGGACTGCAAATCAAAGTAATTTTACAGTGCCTAGCTTTTGTTGAAAAATTAGCAAAAAAAAATTAAAATCCTCTTTTTGAACATTACAGTCTTGCAAGAAGATTTATTACTTGGGTCACAAGGCTTGAAGCTGATCATTGTCAGGCTATGCTGTAGACAGTCTGGCGATGAAGTACGCCTAGTCATTAAAGATTTCATATTTGTGGTTTTGCAGGATTTTAAAGGAGTTATTCTGACAGTTTAAGGGGACTTTAGCTAGTCTCATTCCCATTCACTTCTTGCAAATATTGACAAATTAAGATTACAATGAATACATTTCTTCTGTAAATTATTGCACTTCTGGTTTATCAAACCTGGAAACATAATTCACTAACATCGAGAAGACTGCATAGTTTTTTCTGGAGCAGTTGTGCATTTCTTGGTCTAATCTTTGTGGCTTTGTGCTTATATATTAAAGTCTCTCCCTTTCCTTCCTGTCGAACTTCTCTCCTTGCAAATATCATGTTGTACATGGTTCTGCTCCCAACATCCTTTCAATGCAACCCCTATTGGGATAAGAGTTACCCACTGGAGGAAACAAATTTTTATCATAATGGCATCTGAATGTCTGTGGGTAGTTGATTATAAATCATGCCTCAAGCTTCCAGGGACACTCTCTTTCCAAGCCAAGTTCCCTAAAGAACACTCATAAAAGTCTATGTGCTTGAGATCAGTGGAAGTATCTGGGCTCCAATCCTGTGAAGGCACTCTGCATCTCACTTTTAGGAGCAGGACCTGTATTTGCTTATTTGCTAGATTATTCAGTGCTTACACTATTTAACAGAGAAACTAATAGCTGAGGGGATGCTTTACCTAAGCCTGCAGTTACACTGGACTCCATCCATAACTGATAATAAATTGAAGTATTCTCATGCTTCAGTCACAATGTATTTACTGAAGGCTTCCACTGATCTAGAGAATTTAGTACTGCTCCTAGAGGAGTATTCAGATTTTAATGAAAAGTTACTTTTTCCACAGGCAGGAAAGGAGTAAAGAGTCATCCCAGAAACGTTAAGGGTAAAGATTTCATTCCCTACTCTTTAGTTTCCTTTGCTGAGGGCAGCAAGTATTTTATCTACAGATAAAACACAACCAGCAATAATCACCACACTGAAATCTGTGCAGGCCTTGTATGTGTGCTCTGATGGTTAATTCAGAATTAGTGTGTTATTCTTTTATCACCACTTCCCTCAAGGGATCAGTACCAAGAAGACATCTCTTGATCCAATTCCTACAAGAGAGATCATTCCTATATACAGAAAATGTTACCACAAAGAAAGATATAACGCTCCGTGACAAATGCAGGATTGTGTGTCTGGTGCTTCTGGAAAAAAAGAAACTGTTCATTAGTAAGAAATGTCCTCAGACCAGTCATTTATTATAACACTAAAGGGCTGCCTCTGCACACTCATTCTGAATCTCCTTCTAGTCAGATCCAAGACTGATACTTACTAGTGAAGCTACTCACAATCCAAAAAGACCTGAAACTGTGGCATGAGGTTTTAAATAAATAAATTTCTTACCCTTTTCAGTTATGCACTAGCTATACCCTGTATCTAGTAACAGAAAACCAGTTTTAAAGAAATACTGTAAAAATCACCACAGAAATGTGACATCACTATTCCAAGCTAGAGAGTTTGATTTTGGGGTTTTGAAGAAAAGCTTTGCTCTTCTGGCCACTCATTCTGACACTACATAAAGACAAACACAGATCACTACCTTAACCTTGATGACAGAGATAAGGTTTATATAAAGCTACATACATTCTAAAAGTGAAAGCAAAATGAACAGATTCCTCTTAACACATTTCAAAACCAAGCCATTGAAATATATTACTATACCAGTAATATATATACTATACTAATGTAAGAATATAGACAGTTTTTCACTACAGTAGATATTTTCAGTGAAGCAAAGCCTTTGGAGATTAAACAAGGCCCTACAAAATACAGAACAAGTAATTTAAAGAATGTTAAAATTCTTACCGGCTAAACAAGTCAAGAAAACATAAGCAAGCTTTAACTACAGCAGCCAACTTCTGGACCATACACCCTCATTCTGCTAACCATTTGACCACACCTACAAAATAATAAATAAAATAAAGCTTAAAGTACCAACTTTGTGTTTATTTGCTAAGGCAGGTGTAAATCAAAATATTTCCACTCCACCACATTCTGTTTTGACTGGCAAATGCCAATATAGCTATAGGGTCCCAGGAGTTAGCATTTAGGAACAACTCCTGGTAGCTTTATATTATTTGTACTGAGGAATTCCTTGAATGTTGCTACTTAAAATTCTCACTGAAGTCCAGTTTTCAGCGGGACTTTTCACAAGCATTTTTTCTTTATGTTATTGTATGGTTTGTCTGACAGTGGGACTCTATTGGCAAACTTTTACCTGAGCATGGGATGTACCAAACACATTTGTAGGAAATCATGCTTTTGTCCTATTTATTTTCTTTTCACCTATTTTCTATGTTTTGGTGACAAGCTTAAAGTATGCCCTAGACATCTGGAGAAGGTGCAGTCTGGCGATTGTGATGATCCTGGTCTCTCAGCAGAAATTCCCACGTAGAGCTGGAACTGCCCTGGGAAAGGTTTCTTCTGCACCACAGAGATCTAACACTGGACTTGCTCCCTGCTTCATTACATTTGATGTGCTCAAAGCAAAGTGAATACTTTTGTAAGACATACATAGAATAAAAACTTGTTACACTATATGACTTTTGAAATGTTGTATCTCTCCTGGTATCATTCTGCTCATCTGAAAAGTCATTTGAGCATGAGTAAATTCTCTAAAGATTGCGAGGTAAGATAGTACTGCCTATCTTACTAGGTATACTTATCAAGGAATACCATTTCTTCCCTTATTGCTTAAAGAAAGGGCTTGGTCTCAACTTACTACAGTAACAGTGAAAGGCAATGAAAGTCAGGCTGGGTGGGACTGAAAACAGCTAAGAGAGAGTGAGACAGAGAGAATCATGAGATAAAGAGAAAATTTCTTTTGTAGATAAAGGAGGAAAAAACATTCTGCACAATTGACAGCAACAGACATTTGGCTGGTTAGATCATCCATCTTTCCATTTCCAGGATGGCTGAGTCATTGAGACACCTGAAGGACAACTTTACAGTTAGGTGTCATCACAATATATACCCTATTACTTTTAGGCTTCTCCTCTATAATTTTATTCTCAAAGCATTGTTGCTGGAATGCCTTTGTTTTCTGTTTAAGCATGCCTGATCCTACGAAGGATTCCAGTTAGCTCTGACAGGCATGAGGTATGCTGTTTCTTTGGAAACATCAAATCTAATTAAAACTGTAGTGCAGCTATAATGCCCTTGGGTGACTGTAATCCAAGGCATATCTGGGATGCTAGGAGATGAAGCAATTTCTCATCAATCTGCAAAGGTCATTTTGGGGACTAGTAGCATCACCTTCTGAGACACAGAGCAGCCAGGTGTTAATAAAGCCCTCAAGCAGGGGACAGAAAGGGGAGAAATACCAGTGACATCAGAAAGCCCTAGACTGTCATCATCTAACACTATTTAAATAACTTCTAAATACCATACTTACATTTAAATTGTTAGTGACTGAATGCTCCAGTAGGCATAATTTACCCAAACTATCGAGTAACTTTCTCCCTTTGCTCATGAGCCAGATTCTAGCCCCCACACAATTTCCTCTGATATGATTTCAAGATGTCAGGCCTACAGGAGTGAATGAAGTGCCCAGAGCTGAACACAGCACTCTGGAGAGTCATCCCTAAGGCATACAGGGAACCAGCCCTCCCTTGGTAGTCATAGCCTACCTGCCCAGTCCATATTCCTCCAGGTTACTCCTTATATTTTGCTTTATAATTTTCTGTTGCCATGCCACATTGCTGTTCATTACTTAAGCTTTTTTTTCACTGGTGGACCTTCCCGAACTCCTTCCCACCTCTTGACAAGATTATTTTTTCTTAGATCTATTAAGTTATATTTTCCAAAATTACATTTTCCTTCTGTTACTGTATTTTTAGACCTTATTCCATCCACTGTGCAACAATTCCCAGTGTACTGTAAATTTAAGATTTAATGATTTTTGTTTTCTGTCCCTCTAAATAGTTTTTTAAAGTTATGTTTTACTCTGCATCACAGCATCTGTCTCCTCTCTTTTAGAGAACTTTCTGTCTGACTACAGTGCTCCTATTCAACAAGTGCTAAGTTATGAATCATGAGTTTATATCATGTATGCACTTATATAATCTATAACAAAACTAGATAAATTCTTAATACCCCAACAGGTAGTTGATTGTTTGGGATTTTTAATTCTTTTCTCCTTTTTGCTTAAATGATATGGGACAGAGTGCTTTGGAAGCTATTTATTTTCTGTGATAAGAGGTATTTTGTTCAGTTGTAAATATGGTGTCCTGAGGTTTCAGTTGATATCCCATAGTCTTGTACTGGCAGGCAAGGTAATGGCACAGCTGGACATAGATAATTTTACAATCCTGCCCTCCCTTCTGAATTACCTTTCTCTGGACTGCACACATGCATAACCACATTAAAAGCAGATGTTGTTACTTGCATAAAAATGCTAAAAATTGTTATTCGGCTTTATTGAAGCCAAATGAGTTACGGACAAAGCTGATGGACAAAAATTGTGTGTAAAGAGGAAATGGGCTTTCCAATAGCAGTTGTAGAGCCTAAAGTCTCAAGTAGAGGTGTGTTAACAGCAGTCAATCTGTTAACACTTAGGCAGCTTTTAATGTATAATAAAAGCATGTGGGTTTTTTTGCTTAGTATGTGTTTTTAGATCTATTTGATTAATTGTTGTTTTCAAACTATCATTACATTTGCCTTAATGAGATTAAGTTATTAAAAGCTGTAGTTCCATGAATAAACCAATTAATTCACATGCTCAATTCTTTAGACATATAACAAATAATTCTGAAATGTTCTCAGAGAAAAAAATGTATTGTACTACAGAAACTTGTAAAGCTTTTATTACAATATTTGTTGCAAACCATTTAGCACTTGACTGTCTCTTCTGATGAATAGGACAGTCATCTGAGTCTGAGTCATTAGCTTACTCTGTTAATTAATTAAGGCCATTTTTCTGTGAAGTCAACATAATTATTCATGTTGTTATGAGGCTAAAAGACTGAAAGCTAGATTTTGTTTTAGAAGACAAAGGAGATGTATAGAGAAAAAGACAGCTTAAATCTTGCGGTCTTGAAATCTAGCACAAATAACAAAGAATATGTGTAATTAATTATTACTAAAATCTCAATTAAAAAAAAAAAAAAAAAAAAAAGAGAGAGAGAGAAGCTGAGATATAGGAAAGCTGCCCAAATCAAATTACATTGTAATTCTGAAGTAAAGATATTAAAATGTTTCCTGAGCTGCATAGATGTGGTGAAAGAGTTTCACTTTGATGTGACTAGGCTACCTCTAATTTTCAATTCTCAACTAACATGAGAGACACATTTATGTTACTAATGAACTCATACTTCAGGATGAAAGCAATATGTGCAACACATAAACATGTCAAACAGTTCCAGCTGCAAATGAAGCTCTTGCAGCAAAACATAGGCTGATGGTTTTTTTTCCTGCAGTTTATTTTGGGGGTTGTTTTTGGAGTATTTCTTGGTGTTTCTAACTCAAGCCTTTTGGATGTTTCAGGGTGAAATACAGGCACTGTTTCAACTCAAGTGAGCACGTTTTCCAACTTCTACATATTCAAAGACAGCTGGTAGGAACCCTCTCTCCTTTTCATTAAGGGGTAAAATAGTAAATTACTTTTTTAATGTCTACAGAAGCATTGGGAATTGGCAAGTCTGGAGACTGACATTTTCTATTCATATATGGAAATGTCCATTCCTCTTCTATGCTTCTCACCCTTATGTAGAAACTGTAATTTGTCAGCAAGGTTGTTCTTTCTATTGAAACACTCATCCTTTCTAAGAAGGTGGCCCATGAACATTCTAAATCAGTACTAATAGTGAGATAAATAGTGTGAGGAATAGTTCCATTTAAGAATAATTAAGATGTAACAGAAATACTTCCAAATCTTAAAAAAAAACCCATCCCACTTCATAAAACTACCAAGGTACCTTTCAAGAAACACTTTTTGTGTAGAGGTAGGTGACTGTGTGGGGGAGAAATGCTGAATCTAATTTGTTCCAGTGAGCATACTTATAAACAGCTATATATTACCATAATTCATCTGGATCTCATGCCTTTACGATTGTCTTATTTCGTGCCTGTTTTCATTTTCTCATCTTTATGGTAGATGTTTTGCAACACTCCAGTAGAAACATCCATCCTGATGAAATGACACAGGAGGTCTGGGGATGTAAGCAAGCCGTGGTTGGTACATATCTGAAAATTAGGGAAAAGCTTAAAAATAGTGTTCATTAGAAGAATCTGCTGGTTATATTTCTGTTCTGCTCCTTTATTTCTGTAGTTCACCAAAAACATATTTAGCTCTTTGAGCTGTCACAGCCATCAATCTTCAAATAGTTCAAACTCATTCAAAAGAATTGGTTTTGAAAATAATAATCAGAGTTGACATCTGCATTGTAATGACATCTTAGTCTGCTTTGGAGGTCAGAGAGGCAAACTAGCAGCCTTTTTCCAGATTAAGTCTTTGAAAGATCTCAGTCCTCTGCTCAATGACTAAATATTGCCATAGTGCACTGTCACACGCATATCCATATGTATATTTATACATGTACACATCTAAAGGCAAAAAAATCCTAGAGCCACAACACTGTTTTTAAAAGACTCTAATATTTGGTTAATCTTTATGGTTGAATAACAAAGCATTAGTCACAGTTTTCTGTATCAGAAGCACTTCCAGAAACAAAATCCACAAGTACGCACTTTCACCAGAGTCAAATTCTATCTCCTCCAGCAGAGATACACACTGAGTGTCTTAAAGAATGCCAGGTACATAATACCTACCCACAGTTGCCTTTCTTTCCCAGCTAACAGCTTGTGTTGGAGCAGCATCAAAGCTGGTTACAGGCATAGCAAATGTATGCACCTGCACAGGATAATTACTGAAGCTAATGCCAGTACGTATTAGCTTCAGTGCTCTTCTGAAAAAGTATGGATTAACTCACAGCATTCAGCTTATTATAGCTGTCTCACTGCTCATCCAGCCTTTATGAGCACTTATAAAGCAATATCCATTTATGTTCCTTTTTTATTTCTGATGATGGAGTCCTTCAGCTGTGACACCAGAGTGTACTTCAAAGCTACTCCTTTGTCTGCCTTTCTTCTCTTTTTTTTTTCCATTTGAAACTCAGCATTAATTTGCAAGTTACTGCTTGTGTCCTGCCACAACACATACACTTACTGATCTATTTGCAAGTTTTAGATAATATTTACTTTTTAATGTCTTATTACTGGTTTCTTCCTCATCATCTGGAACCAGTGGGAATATCAGTTAGGCCCAAAAGACAATTTAGAGATCATGTCAAAAAATCAAAATGGCTTTGACAATCAGTGCTGTCTGCAGTGGGTATCTATCTAATACAAACTGCATTTAGACATTCCTGATTTTTGATCAGTATTGTGCTATCCTGAAATAAATCTGGAAACATAGAAAAGCTGTTACTTCTGTAACCATCCTCTTGGTCTGTCCACAAAACCACTTAAATTTATTTTTACTGTGACATTACAATTTTTTTTTCTGTGAAACGAAGTAAAGATAAAAATAGATTTAATCTCTAAACCCCTGCCTGCCCTCCGTATGCCTGTTTTGTCTAGACTGTGAGCAATGAGAACCAGACACTATCTGAAATGTTAATTTAGTTTATTAAGGAAATGAGGCTTATATGATCTTGGTATCTGCCTGTGTCCCCTTAATGACTTTTGAACTCATTGTCTGATTTCAAGCTAATGTGACAAAAGTGGGGGAACAGTGAGGTAATTAAGCTACTACAGGTTTCATGGAAATTAGAAGTTGGGTAGAAGAGAGCTGTAAATGCCCTGAAAGCCTGCTGCAAGGATGCACATGTAGTCTGAGATTAAAGAAGCTGTACACTACAGATATCTTATTCCTCTTCAGGAAAAAAACCCAACCCTAGAATCTGAAATTGCAGTTGGTGAGGAAATACAAATAAGCAGCAACCCAAAGTTTATTAGTAGGGTGCCCAGGGAATTAATTTGCTTATCTGCCAGAAAGAAGCAATGCATCCTGCGAAGCACAGAAGTAACTAACACTACGGTGTGACAAGGATCAAATTGTCCTGGTGCTGGGCTGGGGATCAGCCACAGAGGCTGAAGTAGGCAGCCTGCAGAGCTAGCACAGCTTGGAACAGACACCAAGCTGCATAAATAAACCAGAGTGTTTACTATAAGTGTACTCACTTGGATTTTGCTGCCAAAAATTTAGGAACCACAAGGGCATAAAGCAGCCTGTGACAAAAGTAGTTCTTTTGATCAGAGGTGACTGGAATACGCAATGCTTCACTGCAGGGCTGCAGAGAAAAGAGATGCCAACTTTGATGTCAGCAGATTCTCTGCTGCAAAGAAGACAATTAAGCTATTTTTAAAAGACTCTTTTCCTAGCATGGGTGAAAGGAAGAGCCTAAATAGTATTAAGAAGCTGCCCCTGGCACTGTAATTCATACTGACACTGTATTAGAAGAGTAGTGCCATGAGTGAGTGCAAGCAGATACGGTGTATTTTACACAGAGTGTGTTGGATGGGACCGGGAAGATGAACAGAGAAAGATCTGAGAATAAAGTAGCTGCATTTCTTTCTGGTACTATGTGTATCTCTGGGCTTTTACTTATGTTTGTGCTCAGTCTCTCCCCCGTTTCAGCCCAAAAGTTCAGGGACACTCTGAAGTAATTCTGTACTCAGCTTAAGGGTGAACACATGGCAGAGTCAGCTGCTTTTCATCTACTTTCCTTCTCCTTGGGGAGCCCTGTTTCACTTCTAGCAGAGAAAGGAGCCCTTCCTCTGAAGATGGAGGAGAAAGCCTAACTCCAGGAATGAAAATTCATCTGTGCATACGCTGATGGTCTTGTACCAGGCTTACAGGCCCACGAAGTAACTCATTAGCCCCAAATAGATGTTTCTTAGGTGCGACATGAGAAAATGCAACTGTGTCCTCTGCAACTGCTAACAATTGTCATGCAGCAAGCTCCGATGATTGTTGTTATTTGGAGGCCACTGATCCTTTCCATCTATCCATAATGAAAAGTAGCTCACCTGCATACTGCCCTACATCTTCTTGAAAGCTCTCTGCTGATACAACACATCACATCTAGAGGACCACCTGGTTTGTAACCATGAGGTTTTTATTCCATCAGTCACAAGAGGGCACTGTTAAACACGGTCTCCCTCTCCTCTACGCGAGGGGGGTACCTGCGGGACCGTTACAGAGTTTGTAATATCTTAATGCCTTGGAGCTGGGGCAGTTACACTTTTTAAAGTTGTACTTTAGAGCTGCCTCTTCTGGTGGTGTAAGATGCTGACAGCAGAAGGCTCTTTTAATTGTGTATTTGCTAATATGGACCATGACCACTGCCACTTAGTCATTGACTGGCAATCCCCAAAAAGGAACAAGAACTTGTCTCATGTAGTTCTCAGCCCTGCACCCAGATTCTAGGCATCCCTTAACCTTCCTGGGGGAGAGGGTAGAAGAAGGGGGCACTGTTTCTGGAAGAAACAAAACTTAAGCCAGCACAAATGACTTTTCTGTTTCTTTTTCTTATAAGCTAACCAGGACAGGCAGTAGTCAGGATCTGTTTAAAAGGTATTTCCTCAACATAAGGCTAGAGTGTGGAACTCCCTGCCACAGGATATGTTGGGATCAGAGAATTAGCATAACTTGAAACAATCTGAATGTGTCCATGGACACCAGCAAACACTGAGTCTTCAAAATTTACACAATCTTAAAAGGTTAGTACTAATTATTTAGTACCTTAAATATCTCTTTAGAGAAGCCATGTAGGGGCTTGCTGTTAGGCATAGCTTACTGTATGGTGGTTGTGCTACTCTGGAAAGCATGAGGCAGGTGGCACAGCACTGTGCTAATGTGGCTCCACCATTGTCAGCAGCAAGCTACATCGTCAGTCTCTCTGCCCAGCTCTTTCTTCACAGTGCAACATAGGCAAACCCTATATCCTATACTATACCTCTGTTAAAACTTGTACCTGGAGCATTACCCTAAAAGCTGTGAGGGTAACAAATAGCAATATAGCACCCCCAGGTTTCTGAGAAATCATACCTTTGTTTTGTGGTTGGTAACAATTTCCCTTGTGCCGACTAAGCTTCCTATCGTGCAAAGTAAGATCAAGTGCGTTCTAGAGTTCAAGCGAAGAGAATCAGGGACCAAACTGTTGTCTATTACTTTGACTTCTTCTTATTACTATTCCTCATTTTAAGCATCTGAAATGATGTTTATATCACTGCCCATGTGCCAAAGTTCTTAAATAGATGTTTGATTACCCTGTGAGCAAACAGAAGCCTTCACATTTATTTCTCGAAGTGCTTTCTCCTCCCTCATTCCCAGTATGTTAATATGTGTATGAATAAAATACAGAAATGTATAACATAAAAATGTTTTGGAGAAGGTTGTGATTAGTAAAGCAAATGGCCCGACTAGGCAATTGGTTATTTGTAGTGCAGTAGGCCTGTGAAGCCCCACTGGGTGAGATATTTTCACAGGTCTGTAGAAGAAAAGGTCTTGCTTTGGAAGGAGTTGTGAGCACCTTGTGTCCTCCCTTCTGTTAAAACCTAGAAGGGGAACTTGACTGTGAATCGCTTCTTTTATCTGGAATCAATGAGCTCAGGTGAGTGCCCAGACTTTGTAATTTTCTTTGGTGTCTCAAAACTTTGCTGTAATTATTTCCTTGCTTAGTTTCTCCAAAGACTATATTGACACATACAGATAGGATTAATTCCTGGCTTCTGCTGGTTGCTGGTAGAGTGAGAATTGCAAGTACTGCCTTTAGAGGTGCTGTAATGATCGTGCTCTTTCTAGGCATGATACTGTTTACTGTGTTTGGAGAGGTGAGTGTCATTTGCTGTATGAGGAAAGGTATGGTAAGAATACAGTAAGAAGACAGATCTTGGCAAATGAAGCTTCACCTTCTAGCTATCGCACAAAAAGCTGGAAATGTTTCTAAAGATCTTTTAAAGAAAAGCTTGATCCTGCAATAGGAAGCCGGTGTCCAAAAGAGAAAATCAGTGGGAATTTTGCAGGGGTAGGAGTCTCCAGATGGGCTGTAAACTTCAAGCCTGCTCTCTGGGTTTGAGAATTTATTGTGTCTATGATAAGTGTTTGCTCACTGGCTACATGCTTTTAAATGCTGTGGTGGAAGAAGTGGATTTGAAGCAAACATGTGAAATGTTCGTGGTCTTGTGTAATTCTTGGTATGTTGACAGAGCAGTAATGAAAGGCTGTTTCAGCTGACCGGTTGGAATATAGATAGAGAATGTACATGTGGTAAGGAGATCTGCATTCAATTACTGTCCTACCACAGAATGGCTGCAGACAAGGCCATTATTCTGTGCCTCAGTTCCCTTAATTCTAAAACAATGATATTCCTTTGTCTGACTTGTCTACTTGGATGAGATGCTCCTTAGGGCACCGATTGGCTCTTAAAATGTTTTTTGTTTTCTCAGTTAATACAAAGCAGTTCTGATTATTTGAGTGCTACTAGAATTCTATTGCTCCTAATCAAAGTGGTTAATTAGTCATTTGTTATCTCTGGGTTTCATTTTGGGTTTTTTTTTTTTCATCTAATCTTGGCAAAAAAAAAGCGCCTTATTCTTGGATAACAATATTGCATGGTACTTTTGGAAAACTGTTTTACATTATCTCTTTATTTTTCTTAAATCCCATTCCATTATAATTCAAGAATGTCAGCAATGGTAGTCCAAATTCCCATGCTAGACCATACAGACAATTTTTTTTCTCAGACTGATTTTTTTATTATAAACAAATACATATTATTATCACTGCAGAGCTGTTTCACTGACAGTTAGCCTCCTGGGTATAAAGATAGGTTGATGCTTTCAGATTAAATCTGAGATGCCAAGATGTCACTAGCCTAGGTGAATTTTAATGGAGTCTCTTGTGCGTGTTATTCATATTAAAAATATCACTTTGGCACAGAAGCCACTTGGACTGACTTAAAAATGTTTGACCAGATAATCAGGAG
>JANIJG010017485.1:0-20110 GCA_024611175.1 Megaceryle torquata | reverse complement strand
AGCTGCTCCTCAGCACCCTTGTGCTCCAGCCCCTTCCCCAGCTCCATTGCCCTTCTCTGGCCACACTCCAGCCCCTCAGTGTCCAGCTGGGAGTGAGGGGCCCACAACCGAACCCAGGATTCGAGGTGCGGCCTCCCCAGTGCCCAGCCCAGGGGGACAATCCCTTCCTTGGTCCTGCTGCCACCCCAGTGCTGACACAGCCAGGGTGCTGGTGGCGTCTTGTCCCCTGGGCTCTCTCTGCCTCATCTCCAGCCCCTGTTGACCAAACCCCCCCAGCTCCTTTCCCTGTGGGCACTTTCCAGCCGCTCTGCCCCAGCCTGGAGCGCTGCAGGGGGTTGTTGTGACCCCAGGGCAGGACCCGGCCCTTGGCCTTGCTGATCCTCATCCCACTGGCCTCGCCCGATTGATCCAGGTTGTGTATTTTTCTTCAATGCTGTTGTTTCTCTTGATCCTCCAGGACAGCAATGGCCAGGTAGCAGGAGGTGGTGTGTCTGTGTATTACTCCCATGTGCTACAGATGTTGTTCTTCAGTTACTGTCAAGGCAAATCCTTCGCAGCCACCATCAGCCGGGCCAATCTGGAAGTGCAGCGGCTCTTCCCAATTAACATAAAGAGGTGAGGCTCATATGGAAAACCCCTGCAATTTCATTTCTGTTTATTGTTAATAAATATTCCCAACATCTCAGCTCCGAACGACCAAAGCTTATGGTGAAGATCCCCTTTTTGACTGATGATTTCTTACCCCTTCTGAAGGTGCTTCTGCCCTAATTGCGGGCTGATTTCAGAGCACAGCTGGCTGTGTCGGCAGTGGGGCGCGTACGCATTTTTTTTCTTCCTGCTAGGATTTCACAGCAGAAAGGTGGCTTCGGAGCAGCCGCGCAGCGCGGAGCTGCTCCTGGAGCAGCAGCTGGAACCGATGGGATTAGCCACCCTCGCGGAGGCTGCGGAGCAGGAAGCCTTTGTTTCCTTTCGGCACCAGTACTGCAGTGGACCTTGTGTATTGTGCATGTTAAGGCTTATTCTCAGACTCCCTTGAGGGAAACCAATCTCTTGTGATATGAATGTGGCAAGAAAAAAGCTGTCCTATCATCTGTTCTGACAAGCAGAGCTGGGCATTTAGGCTGCAGACTCTTCACTGGCCTGACACAAAGGCACTGTCGTGAGTAGGCTCTGTAGAAGGGTCAGGTCCCAAGAGGTCCCAAGCCCCGGTTGAGTTTGGTTTAGTCTTTTGTCAGCTGCTTTTTTTTTCTCCCAGTGAGTCGAGTCACAGAGATTCTCCTGTATTGGCCTTTGCTTATTGCTGCTGTGTGCGTTGAACTGTGGAACTGTGCATCTTGTCAGATAAAAAGACAACTGAAAGCCAGTTAAATGTTAATTCCTTGGGTTTGGGCATAATATGTTACTAATAGTCTTACCTCAAGTTTTCAGTGGAGATCAGGGCTGTGAACTGGGACGCTTGTGCCTTCTGCCCACTCTCTGGTTTCTCCCCACCGATGTTCCTGGCTGCTCATTACTGCAGCACTTTGAATTCCTGCTGAGGATGAAGCTTTAACTCATTTGAACAGTGATTAATTTAGTGTGGCTTCACTTGTATTGCTTCTTAAATTAATGGCATTCTGCCCTTCACCTCTTGCAGTTCAAATGGTGGGAGTAAGACTTCACCGGCACTGTGTCAGTGGTCTGAGGTGATGAACCATCCTGGCTTGGTCTGCTGTGTTCAACAAACCACAGGTGTCCCACTGGTGGTGATGGTGAAGCCAGACACCTTTCTCATCCAGGAGATTAAAACCTTGCCAGCCAAAGCAAAGGTTAGTCATTTTTCCCTGTAATTTTTTTTTTTCCCTTAAAATGTATTTTCTTGTTGTTCCATCAACAAGATCTTTAGTCTTTGCAGCTTTTCTAATGCAAAGAGTTTGTTTCTTCAAACAGCAGTTGCCAGGTCCCTTCCTTGACTTGCACTGCTTGCTTTTGCAGATCCAGGACATGGTGGCCATCCGCCACACAGCCTGCAATGAGCAGCAGAGGACCACGATGATCCTCCTGTGCGAAGACGGCAGCCTGAGGATCTACATGGCCAACGTGGAGAATACATCCTACTGGCTCCAGCCCTCTCTCCAGCCGAGCAGCGTCATCAGCATCATGAAGCCCGTTCGCAAGCGCAAGGCAGCTGCTATTAGTAAGGGGCCTCTCATACCTGTCTTGTGCAAGGAGCTGTTGGCAAACGTAGATACAAAGATTGATAATAGATAATGAATGTGTTCACTTCTGACAATTACCACTTAACCTCAGGGCTAAGTACTGGCCAAGCCTGGGTGAAATGTTTCCACAGGTGTATATAAAATTACAAAACCCATGTGTAGCTACTTACCTCACATTCCTGTTTCCAAAGGAGGACAGCTCTTTCTGGCAGCTTTTTTTACCGTAGCTTTGCCTGTTTAGAATGTTTTTTGTAAAAAACATCTCTCTCTGCTCATTTAGCAACTCGCACCTCCAGCCAAGTGAACTTCCCTATTGACTTCTTCGAACACAACCAGCAGCTCACTGATGTGGAGTTCGGAGGCAATGACCTGCTGCAGGTTTACAACGCTCAGCAGATAAAGCACCGGCTCAACTCCACCGGCATGTATGTGGCCAACACAAAGGTAAATGGGGCAACCTGAGGATTCTCTTGGGCTTCTGGGTGGTGGTGTTGTCCAGACTGATAACGTACCTTTTCTTGAAAGTCTGCTTTGTTCAGATGACACAGTGCAAGTCCCACGATGCTGTCAGATAAACAGCAGAGGCACCTTTCTGTAGGCTTCACATTCTTAGCTTAGGAATAAAGTTTTGACTTCGCCTTTCTGAGCTGTGATTTGTCTTCTGCAGCCTGGGGGTTTCACCATCGAAGTGACGAACAATAACAGCACGATGGTGATGACGGGCATGCGGATCCAGATTGGCACGCAAGCGATAGAGCGAGCGCCCTCCTATTTGGAGATCTTTGGCCGTACCATGCAGCTGAACATGACCAGGGCTCGCTGGTTTGATTTCCCTTTCACTCGTGAGGAAGCTTTGCAGGCTGACAAAAAATTAACCATCTTCAGTGAGTCTTTGTTAATTGTTTAACTACTTGTTGGTTTTGCTTGGGTGGGTTGAAGCTGCTGTGCTTCACCTCATGGAATCATTCAGGTTGGAAAAGACTTCTAAGATCATGAAGTGTAAGCGTCAGCGCAACATTATTGTGACCACTAAACCACGTCCTGAAGTGCTGCATCTATTTGAAACACCTCCAGGGATGGTGGCTCCACCACCTCCCCGGGCAGCCTGTTCCAATGCCTCACATAGTAGGGAGGGTTTCCACCAGAAGCAGCTTGAGGAGCTGATCCTGGACATTTAATAACTTTATCTATGGCCCCATTCCTTGCTGTAGAGGATGAATGTGCAGTAGCTACGTAATTTGTCTTGAGGTAATAGAGAAAGAAGGTGGCCTTGGAAAGGAGATGAGTTGCTGGATCTTAATGACCAGTGTAGTTGCTCTCCTGACTTTATGAGGCTGTGCTTGTTTGAATTCAAAAGAAGCTGCTTTGTTAGTTTTTAAGAACTTTCTCTCCTTGCTACAGTTGGGGCTTCTGTGGATCCTGCTGGAGTCACAATGATGGATTCCATCAAAATTTATGGCAAAACCAAAGAGCAGTTTGGCTGGCCTGATGAGCCCCCCGAGGACTTCCCCTCTGCTTCAGTCAGCAACGTTTGTCCCCCAAACCTGAATCAAGGGAATGGCACTGGAGACACGGAGTCCGCTGCCCCTGCTGCTGCCAGCGGCACTGTCCTGGAGAGGTATTTCTGCAGCCTTGCTTTTATTTCTCCTTGCAAATGGGCAGTTGCTGTAGGGGGGAGGGCATTTAGACTTGTGTGCCTTTCTTAACTGGGAGAACAGGTGGGAGTTAGTGAGTTGTTCTCACTGCCACACAAAACTACAAGTGAAAAGTCAATGATTGTCTTCTAAGGAGGGCTTTGCATTCACTCTTGATTCATTTGGTGGAGTAGATGGATAGATCTGTGTGTGTGCTTTGTGTTGCTAAGTTCATTTCTTCCGGCAATCTTGAGCTAAAAGAGATTTCTGCTTTCTTGGTAAGTTTTTTTCATGTCAGGTTGGCCTGATTTCATTCTTTATAGCTCACAAAGGTCAGGCTGCTCTGAGGTTAAGGTCAGTTTGGAGGAGGGCTTTGTGCGTGCCCTTATTTTAGGCTGGTTGTTCCCTCCCACTTACATTGTAGCCTGTAAGTCTCAGGCTTCACCACTGTGGTGGAGAAAGTGCTGGGTTCCCCCTTCCATATCCCTACTGAAGAGTCAAACCACAAGGTTGAGCTGGGTGTGTATTTAGCAGAAGAAAGAGGCTTTTTTCTGTTTGTTTTTATATCCACCCAGTATTTTCTCTGAGCTCGTACAGGCTGTCCTGTAAGGGTTGTAGAAAGCCTGGCAAGCCAGCAAGGCTAGAAACAGATCAAAGAGGAAGTAGCACTGCTAAAAAATTGAGTGTTTAAGGGATACGCTGCTTCCCTGTGAGTAAACAGTGGTTCCTTTTGTCTTAGTGAAATTCTCAGGTGAAGGTTCAGGGTTCAAAGTGACAGTTCGTGTCCAGTTGAAGGGACCTGTTTCACCGTCCTTTAATCTCTTGTCCAATAGTTCATGGGATTATTTTTCCTGTGCTTATTTTCTCTTTTCCCCCCTCCTGTGCCGTGGCATCTCCACAAGATGTCCCTCTCTGCACAGACATGCTTTCTGCTTTTCCAGACCAGTGGGATTCTAGTCAAAAAACTCAGAACCCAGAAAACGACTCTATTTGTGTGTTACAGAACACAGCGTGGTTACCTTAGGAAGGGCTCTAGGGTAGGAACGACTGAGGGCAGGCAAGAGGCAGCTTTCCTCCCAGAAGTGGGGTGTCTGCACTTCAGATTTAACCTTCAGTGGTGCTTTAAGTGATGTGCTTGGCTTCTCTCTGCTAGGTGGCCTGGATCTCCTTTCTTTGTTTTGCTATTAGGCAAGTGTCTGCTGTCCAGGTAGAAAGAGCCATGCTTAGATTTACTGTATATAGCGCTCTCCTGGCTTCCTGATTTCCCCATTTAATTTGCCTTTTGCTTAGAATGTTCTAGGGAGTTTTTCTGTGAGCTTTACACATTTTTATTTTATTTGTTTGTTTGTTTGTTTGTTTGTTTTCCTTTTTCTTTGCTACCCCAAAGTTCTGACACTGAGTCCCTAACCACCCTGGACCGGTTAGTATGCCATCCTTTTCTCTGCACGAATGAGTGTGTGTCAGAGAGACAGAACACATGATGTGGCTTTTGTTGATTGTTTTTCCTTTGTTTTCAAAGTGACATTTGCTTCTTTACATTCTGGTCATTGCATGGCAGCTGGTTTAGAGAAATGTAAAGATGAGGTGGTTTGCAGATTTCTACTGTATGCAGCGTAACTGTTGCTTGTTTGAGACTCCCCTTTTCACTTTGTTCCCTCCCTGTGACTTTTTACCCCACTTAGATCCCCCTGCTAGCTTTCTGGAGGGTGGCTGTGTCGACAATTGTTGTAGTCAATCCTACACTGTTATTTCTCCCTTTTAATGCTCTCTCTTCCCTCCTTTTCCCTGAATTCTCTCATTGCTCCTCCTGGTCTGTCAGATGGCATTTCAGGTAGTTCTGGGGCATGAAGTGGTGCTGCAGGGGAGACTCTGCTGTGCCACAGGTTGTAAATAAGGTTTTCCCTCGGGGCAAGTATTTTACTAGCCTGCCTTACCGCTGCCAAAAGTTCAGACCTCACCATCCCTCACTCGGGTCGTACCCAGTGCTCCAAGTTCAATTTCTTCTGGAATATTTTGCGCTGAAACTCCAAATTGGAAAGAGCAACCTGTGTGAAAAATAGCAAGCCAGTAGAATCTTGCTCCCTTAGAAAAGTCGGTTACGCTTTTTCCCATGTGTCATACCAAGCCTTGATCTGCAGTCATATGTACGTCTGTGGGCCATGGTGAATTGGTACTGTCAAGACAATCCAAGTTATCCCTGCTGCAGGCTGCGTAAGGAAATGTTTTATCCTCTTTGGTAGAGAAAAGCCCCTGTCTTTCAGCTGTGGATTATTAAAGCAGTCCTAAGTTTGTCTGTGAGCGTGAGCCAGGTTTAACTCTGGTCTGTAACACAATGAAATGATATGCATGGTGCCTGTGGCAGGTTTTATCATGCTTTGATTCTGTACTTGGCATTCGTTAGCTGTCTCTGAGCTACTCATGACTGTAGCCCGCATAAAGCGAAGTGCTAAGGAGAGAGAAGGGTTGCTGTACTCAAGCCTGCTTTCCTTTCTCCCTCCAGGCTAGTAGTCAGTTCTTTAGAAGCGCTGGAAAGCTGCTTTGCTGTAGGACCAGTCAACGAGAAGGCAAGTAACTTTCTGAATACATTCTTGAGCTTTCAGAGATGGGGGAGGAGGGGCAAGATCAGCAGCACCTCCTGCAGCCCTGGGGGCCTGATACGGGAGAGAGCCGCATCCGTTTTGCTCAGAGGCTGATCTGAAAGTTGACTTAGCGAAAAGCATTTGAAACTAGTTTAGAATGACAATTGGCATTTGCATTTATCGCTGGTGGGATTTTTGTGCTGTAGAGTGACCTCGTTTACAAAAACAGCAGGGTGGAAGAAGGCCCATAAATCTCAAAATGACTTTTCTTATGTAGACATGTGAAGTGTTCCTTAAATGTCAAATAATACACAGAGGAGGCCGTCGCAAGGCGACGGGGAAGGCAGAACCTTGCGCAGGCGGTGCGAGGAGGGGAGGGAGCTGCAGGTACGCTGAGAAACTGGGCTCATGCATCACCTTAATGGTAAATGTACTGAAGAACGGGTTGGTTTGTCTGTTCTTGGGAGCAGGAGAAGAATAAGGTGGCAGCTCAGGAACTGGCTACTATGCTGCTGTCCATGCCAGCTCCTTCCAGCGTCCAGCAGCAAACCAAGAGCCTCTTGGCAAGCTTGCACACCAGCCGCTCGGCATACCACAACCACAAGGTAACACCGTGCAAGCAACACCAGTGTCTCCTGGAGCTTGCCGGCTTAAATACAACGTGCTCCTAGAAAGCCCTTCCTCCACTCAGCATAAATCTGCCGGCTGATTTTCCTTTAGCTCCCACTGCCTTCTTCCCTGGCTTTTGTGTTTCACCAGAACTTTGCTACTTAAAATGCTTTTTGAAGATATTGGGGGAAAATAATGTCAGTTAATTGGGATCTCTAAACGCATGAAGTTTGTTTGCAAACTTTGTAGCTCTGGTTTGCATTTCTGCAGGCGTCTGGCTTAGGGTGGTAGGAAAATACCCTGGTGAGCAGTGGTTAGCCTCGGCGCGAACACAAGCGCAGATGCCGGCACGCAGCCTTTGCTAACCACTCGAGTGGTTATGTTTCTACCCTGGTCTTTCCATCTGCATTTAAGCCCGAGGGGAAGGAAATGGGAAAATTGATTCTCGAGCCAGATTTCTCCCGTTACAGGGTGACTACCATTAGTTGTCCTTCCTAGATGGCATTTGGCCAAGACTTAAAGCAACGAGTGCCAGATCTGCCCAGGATCTGTCCTGTGGTTGTATTTCAGTTGCCGTTTGTTGTTTTCCTTTGCCTACGTTATCTTTCACTTTGCAGGATCAAGCATTGCTAAGTAAAGCCATTCAGTACTTGAGTTCCTCCACCAAAGAAGGAAAGGACCTTGATCCTGAAGTGTTTCAGAGGCTGGTCATCACAGCTCGATCCATTGCTATCATGAGACCCAACAATCTGGTCCACTACACAGAATCAAAGCTGCCCCAGTTGGAAACAGGTAGATAAGTCTGTCCTTTTCTTCAGCTTTCTCTTGTGATACTCAATGAATTCTTGGGGTATCTGGTTTGCTGTGACAGGGATGGTATTTGACACCTTTGTTAGGTGTGTGATAATCCTTGTAATGAGGACACCGAAGCCTCTAACAAAAGCCAATTTCAACTGCACATGGTGTTACCCTGCTTGCTACAGCTTTCCCCTACATATCTGACAACTGCTTTTTGATCTGTACAGAGAGTGAAGAAGGACAAGAGGCGCAGAAACCCGCGGAAGGAGATGGCTGCACGTTTATTACCCAGCTGGTTAACCACTTCTGGAAGCTACACGCATCAAAACCCAAAAACGCCTTCCTTGCCCCCGCCTGCCTGCCAGGTGTGCTAGTGCTTCGCTTCTGTGGTTTCAAGGGTCCTATTTTAAGCTCATAAACAGCAAAAATGACTTGTTCTTAACTAGGTTTAAGATGCTGATGTTGCAGTGTGTGCTTTCTAAGGTATATCTGCCAATTCTGCTCTAATGCTTGTGTTCAGAAATACGTCTTTTGTGCTCCTAAGAAGGGATGGATGATTGATTTATTCACGTTTGACTTCACGGGTGGTGTTGGAGAATATTGAGTGGTCTTAGTCTATGGTGTGCAAAGTATTCAATTAGATGGATAAGACTGGTGTGTAAGCTTGTTTTGGATTGAAACTTCAGTCTATTTGTGGCGCTAATGTTGTGCTTTGAAGTCTACAAACAAAAGAAGCTTCCTGCAGTGTCTCACTCTGTGCTGAAATGGAAAGATGGTTGATTACAGGCCTACATAAAGTTCTACCTCAACACGAGGGAAAACTTGTTCACTGTGAGAGTGACAGAGCCTGGAACAGGCTGCCCAGAGGGGTTGTGGAGTCTCCTTCCTGAGAGATTCCAAACCCTCTGTCTCTGTTTCTGTGTGGGCTGCCCTGGGTGACCCTGCTCTGGCAGGGGGGTTGGACTCTATGATCTCCAGAGGTCCCTTCCAACCCCCACCAGTCTTATGATTCTACTTTTATTCCTCATTAGGTCTCACTCACGTTGAAGCCACGGTCAATGCTCTGGTGGATATTATCCATGGATACTGCACATGCGAGCTGGATTGTATCCACACAGCATCCAAGATCTACATGCAGATGTTACTTTGCCCGGTGTGTAATCTTGCTCTGCTCTGCCTTGACCTATAACACTGCACCAGGGGAGGCTTAGTTTGGACATGAGGAAAGGACTGGCCCAGACTGCCCAGGGCAGTGGTGGAGTCCCCGTGATCCCTGGAGGGGTTGCAGAGCTGTGGTGCTGAGGGCCATGGGTTATGATTGGACTCCACGATCTTAAAGATCTCTTCCAACCTAAATGATTCTGGAATACAAAGAGAATTAAATACGAATAGAATGATAATGTGTAGGTACAGAACAGAGGAATGCAGACCAAAACATACGGCCAGAAGTGAACAAAGGAGAAGTTTCCCTCCCCGTGTTTAGTAACATTTCTCATATGCTGCATGTGCATCAGCATGTTTGGCTTTATGGCTGCTGGGGACAACAGGGACTTCAGAAGTTAGGCAGTGACAGATATCTTACTTGACTCATGACCAGCTGAGAGTCCTAAGCCTTTTCTTAGCTATCTTTTCAAACACTGGGAATAAGCACTTAAAGCTTAAGAAGTTTCATGGTTACCTGTTAACCCTCCAGGATCCTGCAGTGAGCTTTTCATGCAAACAAGCTCTGATCAGAGTGCTGAGACCACGGAACAAGCGGAGACACGTCACCTTGCCATCCTCCCCTCGCAGCAATACTCCTATGGGTATGGCCAGATCAAATCAGCTTTGCCTTTAAATGAGCATGACCTCCTTGATTTGTCAGAAAAGGCAAGAAAATAAAGTAGTCTTATAAATGGAGTCTAAAAAAGACTAAAACCAGACTTTCTCCTTTCTTTGTCTCTCTCTTGCCCCCTAAAAAACTTTTTTTTAAAATTTCTTCATAACCTCTTCTTTGTTACTCTGGGATTCAGAGAGGAGATCTCTCTGAGATATTCCCCTTTCAGTGACAGGGAAATTATTTTATCTAGGGGCTAGAAATCCAGACTGTCTTAGTATTTCTGTGCTTATTTTCAAGTCATGATAAATGAGTCATAAAGACACGTGCAGATTAAGGTATCCTGTCGCCATCCAAGAGAGACTTTGTTAGCATTGATGTAAATTGTAGCTGTCGTGGAATCTCTGAGGGTAAACTGAGGCTCGTTTAAGGTTTTTTCCAGCCCTAATTAATGCCTCGTGCATGATGAAGTGAGGAAAGAGTGCGTTTGTGAATGAATCCTTTGTAACTCAGGAGATAAGGACGATGACGATGATGACGACGCAGAAGACAAGCTGCAGAGCTCGGGGATAGCAAATGGTGAGCACATCCGACAAGAAAGCCAGGAGCAAAGTGAAGTTGATCACGGGGACTTCGAGATGGTGGTGAGTCCAGAGTGCTTCCCTTTGGAGCCTTTTATGTTTGTTAGGTACTTGAGTTTAATTTAGTCACGGTGACTCAGTGTGCAGTGCTCCATTAGCTGGTGGTGAAAGCTCTCGCTGTGTTTCCTCTCCATAGTCTGAGTCTATGGTTCTGGAGACTTCTGAAAATGTGAATAATGGGAACCCTTCTCCCCTGGAGGCTCTTCTGGCTGGAGCAGAGGGATTCCCTCCTATGCTGGATATTCCTCCAGATGCAGATGATGAAACAATGGTGGAATTGGCTATTGCCCTGAGCCTGCAACAAGATCAGCAAGGTAAGATGTCAGTGTTATTGGCAGTCAAAAAGGTAACTAGGAATATGAGGAAACCTGGAAAGAAATAGAGGAGAAGCTGCTGATGTCACCCCTGCCAAAGCCAAGATAAAAGAACTATGGAATGTACAGAGAAGGCCAGAGTTAACCTGATTCTCTCAGACAGATACTCATAGTTTCTTTTCTTCTTGCAGGGAGCAGCAGTAGTGCACTTGGACTTCAGAGCTTAGGACTGTCTGGCCAAGCACCCAGCTCTTCTTCTCTCGATGCCGGAACACTCTCAGATACAACAGCATCAGGTAACTGTTCACTGTGAGGAATCAAGCTTTTCTTGGTTTTGACCTAAATAATGATTTAACATTTGTTTGTAAGTCTGCTTTTGAAGAACTGGTTATTACTATTGGCTTCATGCACTTTGGGTAGCATATTTATGGCCATTTCCTGCTTTGATGGACTTTCATTGTAGGATTAGGAGGAAGTTATTTCCTCTCCTTAAAACAAAGCAGAAAAAATAAACTATGTATTGTATTTCCTTTGCAGTTATAAACAACCAAACCTTGTTCTTCAAGTATCGCGCATGATTGTCTGTTAGAGGGTGAGAAGGTTTCCTTCTCAGGGTATCTCCCCTCCACTGCTTTTAGCAGGTTTAAATGGACACAGAATTCTAAGTTCCCTTTTGATTTGTAGTTGAAAATCAACACCAAAAAAACCCCAAAACCAAACCAAAGACAAATATTCCTGGCTTTTCTTTCATAGCATGTGCGTCTTTTGAAGTTCTATCCAGGCAGTGTTTTTACTTGTAACAGCTCTCTTCATTCTCTTAGCTCCAGCGTCTGACGATGAAGGCAGCACGGCTGCAACAGACGGTTCAACTCTTCGGACTTCACCCGCAGACCATGGTGGGAGCGTGGGCTCTGAGAGCGGCGGCAGCGCAGTGGACTCCGTAGCGGGTGAGCACAGTGGTGAGTATCTCTGGCTGCACCAGTGTCTCTCCATCTGGTTTCTACTGTAAATGGGACTTTACCAGAGTGAGAGGGGGTGGGTGATCCCCAACAGAGAAGAAATCTCAGTTCCACATCGATGGTGCCAGGCAGCATGTGATGGCTACTGCTGAAGTGCTGAATATTTGCTTGCTCCAGAAGTGTGGAATCAGCAGTAGGCTTTGCTGGCCTGTAATAACCAAATGCAGTAGCCAGACTGAAAGAACTGACTGTACTACTGGGTAAGTTTGGATGGGTTAGAATTAAGTTCTCTCTTTCTTGCTTGGGATTGATACCCAGGTAAAATAATCACAGACTTTTATAAAAATACAAAAATCACCTCTGCTCCACCCATCCATGCCTCTTCTGGCTCCGTTTAAAGGACTTCTGTAGAACCAGTTCACTTTGGCACACAGAGATGAGGCTGGCAACCCAAAGAATGCTGGGGGTGTTAAGGTGCACCTGTAGAAATGACTCTCTTCTAGCTTTATGAAGATAACCAAAGACACTGCCTCTTTAAAAGCGTAATCCTGAGGTACAGTTCAGCCACATCGGAAGTAGGTGAGGTGCATGTTCAGTTGTGCTGTGGCCTTTCTCTATTTATTTATTTTCTTCTTTTTCAGTGTCTGGCCGTAGCAGTGCCTATGGGGACACGACAGCCGAGGGCCACCCTGCCGGACCAGGCAGCGTCAGCTCAAGCACGGGTGCCATCAGCACTACTACAGGCCAGCAAGAGGGAGATGGCTCAGAAGGGGAAGGGGAGGCAGAGGGAGATGTCCACACCAGCAACAGGCAAGGGCCTTTCATGGAATCATAGAATGTTAGGGGTTGGAAGGGACCTCTGGAGATTGAGTCCAACCTCCCTGCCAAAGCAGCATCACCTAAGGCAGGCCACACTGGAAATAGGGTTTTTTTCTCCTCCTCATCTGCTCTACAGCCTCCTTGGTTTTAGAGGAGTGGACTGGAAGTGCTGAAATTCTTGGAGTGTGATTTGTGACTCTGGGTCTTGAAAAATGCAAAGAATCATAGAACAGAGCAAACTGCCATTGCAAAGTGCCTCCCTCTCTGCGTTCCCCCTGTAACTCGTTGCACATTCCTAATGTGTGTCCCAAAAACCTGCTGCCTGTACTAAGTCCTGAAAAAATCCTGCGTGAGTCTGGTAAACAGGAATTGCTTCAGCTGCAGCCTGGGAGCTTGTGAAAATCAGTGTTAGGAAAAAAAGTCTGTGCAAGCGCTTTGGGAAAAAGCTGCCAGTTTTCATTCTGTGGGCACTCTGAAATGCAGTTTGGAAGTGAGTTGTAGCATCTGGTTGTAGACAGTTGAATTTGCAGGTGGTTCTGCCCAGGCAGTGCAGTTCTGAAGGGAGTAACTACATCCAATGTCAGAGTTGCTCTGCAGCTTTGACTGTGAGGTCTGAGGGAGCCCACTCCATTCTGTGCTCATTTGATGACCTAATTAGGATTTCCTCATGCTCGGAACTCTGTGGTACTTTGCGGTGCTCTGCTAGTGATCCCCAGGGGTTGTAAGGTTTCTTGTGATGTGTTTGAAGTGCTTTGTGTCTGATTCCCGGCTTCTGACTTCCCAGGCTGCACATGGTCCGACTGATGTTGCTAGAGAGGCTGCTGCAAAACCTGCCTCAGCTGAGGAATGTTGGAGGAGTCCGGGCCATTCCTTACATGCAGGTAAATGAGGAGGGCTCAGGAGTTAAGCTGTAATCAGTTAATCACTTCTACTGCTGCTGGGTTTATTTACACACACTTTTCCTTTTCTGTTTCCTTCCTGGTCATGGTGTGTTGGGCCATCCCCAAGTGTTCGATCTGTTGTGCAGCACTCCATACCCATAGGTTTTAGCTGCTTCTGTACCCTCTCTTGGTGTGATGTTACAGCTGGCTGATGAGCCAAAGGGCTAAAATCCTTAAACTCTGATATTTATTTGGGAGGGTCTTTTGGGTTTATACTGACTGTTCATATTGGGGTGTGATGGTGCAGGCAGTTTGGGGAAGGATGTAGATTAATTGAGGCAAGTTGTGAAGGCTGATCTGTATTTACCTTGGAAACCTGGAGCCTGCCTGCTATTAATTCTCTGACTTCTATTCCCAGGTTATTCTGATGCTCACAACAGACCTAGATGGAGATGATGAGAAAGATAAGGGAGCTTTAGATAACCTTCTGTCCCAGCTGATTGCAGAACTGTGCATGGACAAAAAGGTGAGCTGTAGCGTGTGCTCACTCTCTATGACTTGTAGACAGGGTTTCTTGCCCGGAGGAACTGGATGCATGGGAGTCACAGAAGCATGTTGCTGTATGGCTGTGTTCAGGCAGTTTATTGCTCATAGATGACTTTATATAAGGTAGAAAGTCATAGAATCAGAGAACTATTTTAGTTGGAAAAGACGTTTAAGATCATCAAGTCCATCCATTGCCCCAGCACTGCCAGGGCACAACCAAACCATGTCCCTCAGCACCACAGCTCCACGGCTCTAAAACCCCTCCAGGGATCACAGGGACTCCACCCCTGCCCTGGGCAGCCTGGGACAGCCCTGGACAAACCTCAAGGGCAAGAAATTGTTCCTCAGCTCCAACCTAAACCTCCCCTGGGACAACTTGAGGCCGGTTCCTCTTGTCCTATCACTTGCTACACTGAGGCCCCACCAACAGACCAGCTCCCCCCCCCCGACATTAGTGTAACTCTCACTGGTTCCAGCATCCATGAGTGGGCATGAAAAATTGTTTCATTTGGCTTAAGCTCTTAAAACAGACGTGATCAGTAATGCATAATTGACATATGCAGCTTCTCATTGGTGTGATACCATTCTCTCACATCCAAGCCACTGTCTACCCTCGTATTGAGGAATTGATGCTGCTTTTTTTAGTACTACTGCTTGAACTTGATTTAGAAATGCTTCATGAACATCAGAGCACTGAAATTTAGACACCTGGGACGTTGTCCCCAACTCTAAGTAAGCAAACTCTCTCCTTGCAGGATGTGTCTAAGAAAAACGAACGCTCTCCTGTGAACGAAGTGCACTTGGTGGTAATGAGGCTGCTCAGTGTGTTCATGTCCAGAACTAAGTCAGGATCCAAGTCTTCCATTTGTGAGGTACATCTTCAGATTGCTGTCAGGATGATGATGTGGTGGTGATGGTGGTTTTTGTTTGTCAAAGATGATGTAAAACCAGCTAACTGGAACAGCTGGACTATAACTGAAAAGCAGAAGTGCTTTGAAAAAACTTGTGAGGAATCTGTAACATTACTTGAGTCTTGTAAAAAAAGCTCTTTGCTGAAACTCAGAGTGCAGGAAACAGACATGTAAAGACAACTGGATTCGCTTGTTTTGTGCACGGTTTCTGACTGAGCTGAAGGCACTACATTAATGATGTTATTTAAAACACTCTAGTAGATTTTTTTTTTTTCCCCCCTTGCATCTTGGTGGTGCTGAAGGGGTTAAAGAGGATTTGTAATGTGATTATTGGAAAGCAATATGCTGCTGTGTCAACGTAAAAGTCGCTAAGAGGATTCCTTAGATATTTGTTGCTAAAAGGTACAGTAATAAGGCATAAAAAGCAGTATGTGTGGTGGGAAGGAGATTAATAAAAAAGCATAGAGGTTAAAAAATTTAGTCTGAACTGCATCAAATTTTAATGAGCTTATGAGCTGTGGGGTTTGTTTGGATTTACAGGGCTGCTTTAATAGTTTTATTTACAGTAGCTTTTTCTCCAGCCTTTGTTATTCACTTGAGCTTCCCACAGAAATCAAAGCTCATGGTCTTGCAGAATGCAGGTGGAGCAATACCTGGGTGGAGCAGAGCCTCTGAGCGGCATCTGCAACAGGGACTCTTTCTCTACCAGAATTCACACCCAGCTGGCCAAATCCCAGATAAACAAATAGAAATCCCAACTTAAAAAATAAAATAAAATATGGGGAGGAAAAAAAAAAAAAAGAAGGGGGAAAAAAAAAAAAGCCCTAGTCCTCTAATCCATAGCAGAGTGGCCTCTGGCACATGTGTCGAGGGGAGATTAGACTTAAGAGGAGATTTTATTTGTTTTCCTTTCCTAAGCGCTTGTTCAAAAGAGTCTCTGTAAATATTTGAGTTGCTTTTCATAAACAAAAAACCCAAAAACCCCAACCTCAAACAAACCCCAAACTTAAAAGCTGCCTGTAAAGTTTCATAAAAACCTGCTCTCTTATCCATACTGCCAGCAACTGCTGTCTGATTCTCACAGCTTCCCCAGCCCTTGGACGTGGGGGTTCTCAGGTGCTTTAGTAGTAATCCATCTCCTCCTTGTGTCAGTCTTCCTCCCTCATCTCTAGTGCCACTGCCGCTGCGTTGTTGAGCTCTGGTGCTGTTGACTACTGTCTGCATGTGCTGAAGTCTTTGCTGGAGTACTGGAAGAGCCAGCAGAATGATGAGGAGCCTGTAGCCACCAGCCAGCTCCTGAAACCTCACACTACTTCCTCTCCACCTGACATGAGCCCTTTTTTCCTCCGCCAGTACGTGAAGGTGAGTCCTAAAAGTGAGCTTTATGTGACCTGCATTAAAAGGGTTTCTTTCTGTTTTTTGTTTATTTATCTCTTTAAGTAGTTAAAAGGTTGCTGCACAGAAGCCAGTAATAGCATCACTGCGGAACTGGTTTTTCCTTAGTAGTGCAATCAGAACCCGCTCCCTTAGCATGTAGTTAGGACCAGGATTGCTCTGGGAGATCCCAGAGCTGTGTCCATTGATGCCCCCTAAACCAGGCCATTCCGTGGAGCTGCTGTCACTGTTTCTGGTTGAGGTGTTAAACTTCCTGAAGGGAAGCTGCTCCATCGCCTGGCTCCTTTTGCTAGGCCGGCAGCATTTCTGAACCACCACTACTTTCTGTGGCAGGAGAGATGAGTAGTTCATGGGGATTTCCACACTAAATCCTGCACTTGTTCAACCATGGTGCCTTTGTGCTGCCACGGAGGGGGGGGGCTTTGATTATGGGCAAGTGCTGTGGAAAAAAGACCTTGTTAAATGTAAGAATGTCTCCTAAATCGAAAGCTCATATGTTAAAATGCCTTACTACTACCAAGCAGCTTACTGCATCCTAATAGTTGCCCTCTAGTTAGAGTCCTTGTGCAGGTTTGTTGGCTTGTTTTTATTTATCAGCTGGGAGCGTTTCTTCCAGCTGCAAAGGTGCTGAAAAGCATCGGGTTAATAAAATCAGTAAATGCACCCCGTAGCTTGTCACGTCACCACGCCAGGAGTGCTCAGTGCCAGAGCCTGACTGAGTCCTCCTGCTTCCAGGGTCATGCTGCAGATGTCTTTGAGGCCTACACTCAGCTCCTGACAGAGATGGTGCTGCGGCTGCCCTATCAGATCAAGAAGATTGCAGACACAAACTCCCGCATCCCGCCTCCCATCTTTGATCATTCCTGGTTCTACTTTTTGTCTGAGGTAAGTGAAAACATGATATACACCTGTGGATTTTGACAACAGAATTCCAGTAGCATTACCCCTTGCTGGAGAGATGAGCTTTTGCAGAACTGATCTCAGATCCATCTCTGATTTTTAATCCCCCTTGAAATAAGACAAACTGTTTGCTTTGGTTTATTCCCGTTGAACAGGAAAATCCATAGGGAAGCATACATGAAAAACTAGATCACTGTTGTTTCCTGTAACTCGGTGTTTGCTGCCAGAAAACTCGACTAGAAAACCCTCTCTTAGATGGTACAGTGTAACATCGTGCTCTGCTCTTGGTGCTTTACCTAGCTCTTAAGGAAATCAGTAAGATATTTGAGTAGCTCTCTTCAGTTCCTTTGGTTGTGTAGTTTCCTACTTGAGATAAGTTATGTTGCATTTTCACAAGTATGGGGTAGGATTTCTTAATTGGGTTTAATTTTTATTTGAGACCATAGCTGACAAAGAATGATTTCAGAAGCAGTTTCACTACTGCACAGCTCGGGGTGCTGCAGCGTTGTTGCTGTGCGGTGTTTCTTCAGCCTGTGACGTAGGGGTGATTCCACAGGACCTTAAAACTGACAGATCCATGAATGCATCTCCCATATCTTTCCTCCTCTGTAAGAACACACATGGTATTTCTGTCAGCTCAGGTTGCCTGCTGGTGAGTTCACAGTGCTGACATTGTAGGCTTTTCTTTGTCTAGTACCTGATGATCCAGCAGACTCCATTCGTGCGCCGCCAAGTCCGCAAGCTGTTGCTCTTCATCTGTGGATCCAAGGACAAATATCGCCAGCTCAGAGACCTTCACACGCTGGACTCTCATGTTCGTGGAATCAAAAAGCTCCTAGAGGAGCAAGGCATTTTCCTTCGTGCCAGTGTGGTCACAGCAAGCTCAGGCTCTGCCCTGCAGTACGATACGTTGATCAGCTTGGTAAGGACGTGCTGCTGTCCTAGGAAAAAGCGCATGTGGCTTTTTTGTGAGGTGTCATCAGTAGAAATACCGGTGTGGTGCTGAATCCTGTCCCTTCGTGCCTTGCAGATGGAACACTTAAAAGCTTGTGCAGAGATTGCCACGCAGCGAACAGTAAACTGGCAGAAATTCTGCATTAAAGATGACTGTGAGTTCTTTCTCTGAGGGTGTTTGAGGGAGCAGAGGGGATGTGTGATGTGTTGTGATTCAAATCACGACTCCTCAGATGGGGAAACTCAACAGAGAAGAAGGGGGACAGAGCTGAGAGCTTTGAGTAGGACTGAACGGTTTCCAGCACTAATTATCATAGTGCTCTAATTGCATCTGTTCCTTGGCTGAAGGACGTGCCATGGTGCAATGGATAACTTACACAGGCAGCAGTAGGAGAGCTGCGGTCTCATGCTTGTGCTGCTGTTGTTTGAGTGCAATTTGGGATGAAACACTTTACCTTGGTGTTATGCTTCTGTAGTGTAGGGACAGGAAGGTTCTGTGAGTTTGTGGGATGGTCTTTGTCATGTTCAAAGGTTGGGGTTTTTTTGGTTTAGTTTGGGGTTTTTTGCTCGCTTTTTTTTTTTTCTTTAATTCGGGCTTAAAAGATGATTTTCTTCTCTCTGCAGCCGTTCTCTATTTCCTCCTTCAAGTCAGCTTCCTGGTAGATGAAGGAGTGTCACCAGTTCTCCTGCAGCTGCTCTCTTGTGCTCTGTGTGGCAGTAAAGTGCTATCTGTGACTTCGTCCTCTGGATCATCGAGCACTTCTTCCACCTCTGCTCCTGCCACGTCGGGCTCTGGGCAGCCAGCAGCACAGAGCAAATCCTCTACTAAAAAAAGCAAAAAAGAAGAAAAGGAAAAGGAGCGAGAGGGTGAGCTGCAGCTGTGCCCTGCTCTGTGCTGGCTTTAGGGGTGAAGCCTGCTCCTCTCAGCCTTTCTGTTCTAGTGAGAGATAACCACTTGCTTCTTGTTGTTAGAAACAGCACCGATTTGAAAGGGTCGTGGGTCATGGGAAGGGCATTTGCAGACTACAGCAGCAATTAGGAGAGAAGAGCAGTTTTACCATCTGTAGATGGAAGAGGGACCAAGAAACAGCAGCATGTCCTAAGAGTTGGGGCTGAAATTAAGTGCTGAGCATATCCCAGACCCACTGTGAGCATTTATAACTTCAGTGGGCTTCAAGTTGTCTAATGGAAAGTACCTATTCTAGTGGTGAAGTAGCTTCCACCTAACTTGGCCATCTGGGGTTGCAGGAGGTTGAAGTGCTCATGGGCATTAGAACAAGTGCTGGAGATGCACACCCAGTTAGCTCTGCTCCTCAGTGACTCTGTTCAGACTTGTTTGCTCTGTTTGACCTGTGAGTTATGTTGGAGCCAGGGCAGCTGCTTAATGGACAGCCAAAGTCTTGGGAAAGTAATTAAGCTTTCCTACAAAAGTCGTGGGCATAAATTCTCTCTTGGCTTTTCTTCAAGGAACCATTTTGGCTTTCTCTATCAGATGAGTCTCTGAGTCTTTTCACTGCCCCATGGTTGGGCCCTTTCCTTTTATCAGGATGCGTAGCACCTTTCTCCTGTCTTTTCCAGCAGTTTTATTCTGTGTTAGTCAGCAGAACAAGGTCATATTTTTGGAAAAAGAAGGGAATGTTGAACTTGCTTGTCACCTAAAGCACAGTAATTTATCCCACTATCCTTGATCCATGATCTATAAAACAGGAACCTGGACTACTTGTGAGTTATGCCATTTCTGCTTTCTCAAATCTTTCTTCCATCACGCGGTGTCCCCCAGGCGAGAGTTCGGGCAGTCAGGAAGATCAGCTGTGTACAGCTCTGGTGAACCAGCTGAACAAGTTTGCTGACAAGGAGACCCTCATTCAGTTCCTGCGTTGCTTCTTGCTGGAGTCCAACTCGTCCTCCGTGAGGTGGCAGGCCCACTGCCTCGCACTCCACATCTACAGGTGAGCTGTACATCTGGAGTATTTGGTCCAGTTCAGGCATTGCCAGTTCAAGAGAGGTAGGGAACTGCTGGAGAGAGTCCATTGGTGGCTTCAAAGCTGCTGAGGGGCTGGAGCATCTCTGTGCCAGGCCAGGCTGAGAGCTCTGGGGCTGTTCAGCTGCAGAAGAGCAGCCTGAGAGGGGAGCTGAGCAATGCTGAGCAAGAGCTA
>JANIJG010017483.1:25770-61369 GCA_024611175.1 Megaceryle torquata | reverse complement strand
ATGCAATACTCCAGGTGAGGTCTCACCAGTGCAGAGTAGAGGGGGAGCAGAACCTCCCTCGATCTGCTGGACACGCTGCACCTTGCACTCAGTCACCTGCAATCTCCTTCAGCACATTTAAAGATCCTCTAGCATAAGAAACATAGTCTTTCACCAAGAAAAGTTTTCTGTTTAGAATTAAGAGATACTCAAGCTCCTGTAAATCAGTACTGCAGATAAGGCTTTATAATCTGCACACCAAAATTCAACAGTTTACATGGCAAGGTGAACACCTCCCATTTGACCATTTCAACACCTGGTGTCTGTAGCAATACTTCCAGCAACAGCCCCCACCGATGCGTTCCCATCCTTGTTACTACTCCTGAAAAGTGCATACACGTGCAGAACTTAAAGCTTATGACTATTTTGATTGAATAGTGGTTTGTCTTTTGATTGCTGTCTTTTAACCACCACTGAAAATTCAAGGAGAAGTTATTTTATATATGTGTTCACTGATGTCAAAGAATTTACTGTTCATTTTACTGTTAACTGTAGTGACTGACTGGGGTAATTCAGGGTGACTTAACTCCATTAACACTATCCTCCTATGCTGGGGGAAAAAAAACAACCAAAAACTACAACGAAACCAATCCTATCAATACCCCCTCCCAGCAGTGGATTTAACCTATTTAAATACACTCTACTACTAGGGAATTATTTGATCCTGTCTTATTTTCCTCCAAATAATTTTTAGCTGTGCTGAATACATATATATAATGTGTTTCTGGCCCTTCAATACATTACTCCAAATGCTTTGGGCACCCCTTGTCAATGGCATCAAATCAAAAAAATAATAAGGTTCTTGCATGAATCTCTCGGCCAATGTTCACAAACAGCCACAAAATGTAAAATATTAGCAGAAGAGTGATCTAGTTAAATAGGAAATTGTAGAAAACCTCTGTATTTGGGAGGATGGGGAAGAAGTCTCTCTCAAAACCCCAAACCCCAAGTCAGTCATCCACGCCTAGAAAAAAATGCCTGACAGAAAATAAGCTTGTACTTTGGGATGAGCCCCCTGCAGCAAGATGATATTATTTGCATTTGTTTGCCAATACAACGCTGTGCTTTGCAAAATCACAACTTTCAGAACTATATTCATAAAGGAACGGCTTACCAGCCCTCTTGAATTACAGCAAATACCTGAAATACAAGGAACCCCAAATCCTCCTTGTACTCACTCCATCGGGGAAATTAGCCTGGACTAAACTCTGCTGTCATAGCTAGATAGTTTCCAGTATCTGAGCTAGTTCATTTAAAGCTAGCTCAGCTACCTCGGAACGATACTGCTGACAGCAAGTACAGATGTACCTTGAAAGAGTGTTGCATATCACTTACCACTTTAATCAAAATGAGAATGAAAAAAAACCAAACCCCAACCCACACCACACCAGCAACACAGGCTGTTATTTGTATTATTATACACACTTTGTTAGCAAGCTGTCAAATACTTCAGCAGAAGCATAAAATCTTGAAGCTGTCTACATAAATAGTTAAGGCAGAAACAGCAATGCATTCACTGCTTCTGTTTGTTTTAAAAAGGTCCCACTTGTCCGCTCCCACAATGGGCAGTGGAAACCGATAGCTGCTATATTTAGTCATAATATTTCTTTTGTTGTCAAACAAATGAGGAAATGTAAATAGTAACACTAATTTCAACTCCATTCAAGAGAAACACGCAGATGGGTCAACTGCAAAAGATAAAAACTACGTGGAAGGAAAGCTCTCAAAGGACCATTATAAACAACAGATCCTGATAGTGTCCTTTTAATAACAAAATATGCTTCAAAAATTTCACAGTCCAAACGTCAAGATTTATGGATGACCAAATGCATTATGACATTAAACTTTACTGATGTTTTCACAGCTGCAGACCACTTATTGGAAAAACACGTCGTTAAAAATAAAGCAACAGCAAGCCTTGCTAAGGTCAGGATTCAGATTTTCTAATACGCTTGCTGATGAAAGTAATTACAAGTCAGAGCAATTATAACAATGCTCAAGTTAAATCAAAAGGAATTGTTTCAAGAGTTAAGAGACAATCTAACAAAAATAATGGCAGAATACAGCATACCCTATAGCTTACATATAGATCGTGCAAAGCTAGCTTCAGCCACCACTGGAGACTATATAATTTGTTATAAAAATGCACAATTCCCCAGAGATTATGGTAAAAATAAATCATGAAGGAGAGTAGGAAATATCACAAAGGTAAGCTATCACGTGTAGGAAAAACTTTAATATATTAGAGAACAGAAAACATGGAAAAAAAGGAAAAAAAAAAAAAAAGTTTAATGAATGCCTCTAAAGATTCATTTCGTAAAGTCACAAAGTAAAAACGACAAAAAATTCACTGGTACATTTCAAATGGATGTACAGTATATTTCTGACAGCCTGTCATTTCCCATACAGTACACCTTGTATGCTTTCAGTGTGATCTAACTGACGGCATTACCCCACTTTTACGCTGTTCCAACTGCCAAAATATTTACAGAGAACACTAACAGAGAGTATTGTGAAGGGTGCGGATATTCTTTATAGAGCATTTAGAACATGCAACAATACATTTCACGTGGAAGAGGATTTATTTATTTAAGGAAACCTAAATGTTAAGCTTCTGTACAATCACTAGGGTAGCTTTGAGCCAAGAGATGCGGTTGCTAGGCTGGCTGGAAATGGTTCATCACTGCCACAACAGCCACAGTAACTTCTCAGCCATTTAAGACAGCAAAGCACTTCAACTAGAAGAAAATTATCTCATAGTAGCTATAACTATATAGATGGGAGAAATTCTGAGCAACAACACCTCACACGTTCTCAGGAAGAGTAACTTCAATTCTTATATTAATGTGCAGCACAAGATGAGTTGCTTGACTGGCAGAAATGACACCTCTGACATTAAAGTAAAAAATCGCAATTAAAAAAAAAAAAAGGCAAAAAAAAAAGCAAATATTAGGGAGAACGATGTGAATTTGCAAAACTCTCTAGAACGCTGTCTACCTAATGCAATAGGTGAGCAGTACAAGTGTGATGTTGCTGGATGGGAGGTGTGAGTTTGTGCCCATCTCCGTCAGTGCTCTTTGAGGGGACAATGTGCCCCTTTCTCTCAACAATTAAAGACTAAGAGACGCCTACCACCACGAAGAAGCCAAGAAGTAGCCACATGCTTAAAACCGCGAGTCCGTAACGGGATGAAAACCGGCTGGAGGCGAGTGCGCAGGGTGCGGAGCTCACCAGCCGCGGCCCAGGGCCCAGGGCCCAGGGGGAGGACCCTGCCGGCCTGGTGCCAGCCGCGGCCTGCGGCGGGGAGGGACGACACTCACTGCCTCAAACTGTCCCGGGGGTGAGGGCTGCGCAGGTAGGTACACCCGCGCTGCACTTCTAACACCCCCCCTTTTATACCTGCGCTGTAGCTTAGCAAAGACGTTTGAAAGGAATTCTATAAAAGAGGCGCCGCGAAGGCCCCAGGCTGGACCCCGCAGCAAGGCGTGAGCGCCGCGACCCCTCACGTCGGCCCCCGGTCCCGCGGGATGGGCCAAGGCCGGCGAAACAGGGGTCGGGGCGGCCGGAGCGGATTACCTGCCCTGGAGCCGCCATGCTACGCGAGGCTCGGCGTCGCCGTCGCCCAGGGAACGGGGGAGGACCCCGGGCGGCTGGCGGGGCGTGGAGCTCCTTCCCCCGGACCCGGTCGCCTGGCCTCACCTTGGCCGGCCGCCATCTTGCCTTGCCGGCGCCCTCACCTCCGTGCTCCCGCATGGGTTCATGGCGGGTTGGGGACGGGTTTTCTCCATAGCACGGTCACAGCAGCGGTGGCTCGGGAGCTGGGGAGCTTCTTCTCTAGCGGATGCCTGGAGAGCAGCCCCGCATCCCTTGGGGCTCGGGGCAGGCAGGGCCATGGAGAGCTGTCTTCACAGCCACTGTCCAGGATGGAGTCTCCAGGTCCCTCAGGCGCCCGGGGGCAAGCCACCGGGAAAGAGCCTGTGTGAGGAAGGATTCCTCAGCCTAATGGCCCCGCCTGACCCTCTCGGTTCTTTGCAGCACGTTCAGCCCGTCAGGGCCGCAGCAGCGTGGGTGAAGCAGACGGTTTACACAGCAAACAAGGTGTTGCAAGGAGGGCACAGGAACATAAGGATATGATGTACTTAAAAACAGTGCCACGGAGCCTGCAAGAAGGGAGCAGAGGAGGTATGAGGCACTTCTGCGCCAAAGGCTGTGCCGCCTCAGGGCCGATGCCCCTGCCTGCCTTCCCCATCCAGTGACCACTGCTGAGGCCTGCAAGGAGAGACTTTATGTATGAGGCAATGTCTTAGGAACGTCACGCACCATGAAGCAATGTTTCCATACCTGCTTTAATTTAGATCTTAGAGATTTCCTAATCCAAATAGTGCCATAACTATTGTAAGCATTGTTTGAATAACAATTACAAGGATAGCATCATGCAGTTATCTCCACAGTTACCCTAACAACATCCTGATGTTTTCAGCTTCTTGAAAACCATGTTTGAGTTAAATACCTAAACCAAAATACAGTCCAAGAATGTCAATACCGATTACTGTAGCTCAAATGTCAGCAGGCGTAAATCAGCACGTCTGCTGGGACTGATGGAGATCAGACTGACAGAGCTACTCCAGGTAAGGATCGGGACTCAGATGTTCATATTTTATGTAAAATTTAGAAATAATTTACAAACTACAGTAAGTGGAAGAAGTCTTAGAGGCTGAATGGCATTTACATTACGATATACATCAGTATGTCTTGTTTCTCTTCTTTATCCTATTATTTTTTAACTTGGAGAACTAATAAACAGCTCTGCTGAAACATTTTCTGTCAGCTTTGTGTTGCATGCAGCAATTCAGAGTAATAGCATTTACCTGCAAGATCAAATAAAATGCAAGCATTTGGTGGGTGAACAGTAATGAGAACAAAGAAAAAAGCTAAATTATTTTGCAAAGTTTATTGATGTGCTGAGGGAGCTGGTATGACAAAACAATTTCTTTGCAGTGCCCCACATAAAGCAAGGACCTCCTGGGATTTCTGCAGCTGTTTCAAGGTCTGCTGCTGTTTCTGAGCGGTTTGCCACTTTCTGAAGGTTGTCATCATCAGTTTCTTAAAATGTGCAAACCACTAAATACAGTACCTGTGTCTTAGCTGGTTCGCAAGAGATGAGAACCTGCCCATTACCCGCTAGGATTCTGATTTGTAGTGTGAGATTCAACACGTACGTAACTCCTCTTCCTGCTCAAACACCCTGACCCTCACTGACACGCACACACCAATCATGCTTCCAAACGGAGTCAGCGATCAGTTTGAATAAGGTTCAGAGAGCTGGATCCTGCAGTGTTTTGTAGAATTATTCATAGTATTTTAAAGAATTGCTTAGCTCTGTGTAGAACCCACACTGTGAATTCCTAAAATGTGTGCCGTGCTGTGTAGCTGACAGCAGTACAGCTGCAGTTACTTCCCTTTTTACTGTGTATATAAATCTATCCAAATCAGAACATTATTCAGAGCTGCAAGCACCGCACGCAGTAAGGTGTAAAAAGTGGGGAATTAATCATGAGATTTGGATGCAATACAACATTGTATACATTCATCCTGATGTTACCTAGTTGTAAAGGATAGATTTTGGACTAAACCCTGCATTCTTCTAGTACTGAAAATGCTAACTGACTTCCATGAACATTTTCAATGTAAGAGACATGGAAGCTCAAAGCCCTTATAAGGATCTAATTCCATTTCTCACTCAATATTACAGGGCTATTATTTCTCACACAAAACCCAGCACTGAGCAGCTTGATTGAAGCTGAGCACTGATTGAAGCTTAGCCCACATTTCCAGTAGCGAGCTCCTAAACTTCCTACTTTTTGATTTAAATGTTTACAGTGTCACAAACACTACATATAAAAAAAAGACACCAACAAATAAGATTCAACAATGGCAGGAAGGCATTCCTTCTAATGCCACGTGGATACTTCATGCTTACAAGCCCTACATTTTTACCCGTGCATATTAAAGGCACCTTTTAAATTTCCTTCAACTGCAGGACTTCACAAGTAGTGAAGTTAAAACGCTGAACTAGACCGTTCCTACTACAGGTTAACCATGGTTGGATCTCCTCTGATTGCTAACGGTCACAGACACTGCAGGTCAGGGGAGAACAGCTTCTGCTGTAGAGCTCCTTCTCCTCCACTGCTGTAGCTCCCTGAAAGGGTCTGTTCCAGCACGTGTAATTTAAACACGTGTTTGCAAATCTGGCTTTACCCAGTGTTACACAGTAAGTGTTCTTACGGGAGAAGCAACCAGGGTTCAGGTTTCTGAGGCTGTTTTGCCAAGGCCAGTGTCACCCAGCACGCAAACAGAGGGAACAATTTCCTCTTCTTTCCACCTTTTACTAAAGCTCTCAGCTTGTGGCTCCCAGGCCACCTCTAGCCTATCAAAGATAAGCACGTGGCCCACTTACGCTCAGTCCAGGCAGGGGCTGGGGGAAGAGCTTGTTGCTCTCCTCAATTTCCATCGGGTCCTCAGATTTTCATTTTGCTAATGATGCAGTGAAGCATCAGGAATATACAGTTCCAAGCTGCTCCCTGTGCAATATGCACTTCCTAGAAATACATTCATCTTCCTCACAACATCACACCTTCTGGGGAGGGAACAGGCTCACCTGCATCACACGAGTCCATGCTGGAAGGGGAAAAAAGGTCACAGCAGCACATGAAGCTTTATAGGGCTTTGATGGTGCAGGACACCTGCAATTGGAACAAAAACAGGAGCTGCAAGAAAGCTCCAAAATATTCCACAGACTCCTCTAAAGTTTTAGTAACCAAGGTGATTCAGTCTGATTTTGTTACTGGTTTGCAGAGGTCCTTATATTTCAGCAATAGGTAAAATTTATGAATTCAAGAAGAGGAATAATTTTTCAGAAGTCTTTTTTTAAAAAGCAAAGTTTTTGTAAATCCAATCCTATTCAAACACCTTCTATTGGTAGAGATCCTATGAAAACATTCAATTACAAATGTGTTTCCATTCACCTTTAGTTAAGCATCACCAAGCACAGTAATTAGGTGTAGGTGAATTCAGGAGGAAAAGCAGATGGAAATTCCTAGCGGAGTCTTCCTTGTTACAGCAACATCTGATGGACATATAGCTCCCCTGGCTGCTGGCCCTTATGACAACAAATTGCTCATATTCTTGCCCTGTGGGAGGAGAAAACATGGGCACGTGTGGAGACCTTGCACACAGTATTTGGGTTTGACCCTCTTAGTAACAAATGGGTGACTTGTGAAAGCAGCAGCACCTTAGTGCTACGTGGCCCTTAATAAGGAGGCACGCATTACTGTACCTAGGTGCATTAATATAGTAATTAATCATCCTCTCTTGGCTTCTTTATAACATTCATCACAGATACTCTATCCAGGGAACAGTATTCCCTCTAGGTAATGTTCTTCTGTTTTACATATCGTATATATTCAGAAAAAAAAAAAAAAAAAAAAAAAAAATTAGGGTGTGATTATGTACCTGAAAAAGAAACGCATAAATCCCAGGCTGTCAGGGAAACTGGTTTTAAAAACAAAAGATAATTCTGCGATTTCTCAGGCAACACCCCATTAAAAAAAAGATACAAGTACCAGAGGGTAACTGCTTCAGTGTGTCAGCAGCAGGAGGGACAGAGTCCTGAGTTAATTAGGGAGAGCTGCTGCTTCTTTGAGCTCACCATTCTTCAATACAGTCCAGCTCAGAATCTCTCCCTATTTAATTAATAGGTAGACAAACTTTCCATGTGAATTGTTAGTGATTTTGAGAGATGTGTAACATTGGTACTTGGCCCAGCACTAAGAAAGTACAGGTTAAATTTAGCGAATCATGAATTTTCAATTATTCAAAACAATATGCATACAGAGAAATGAAAGAAGTAAAACATGTACTCTATCAATGATTCTATTATCCTCTCCCCATAAAGAGAAGTGGCTCAATGGAGGATAAAAGCAAATATTAGATTGATTCTATTCTTGATCTTAGCCAAAGGACTGCTATGTCTAGTGCCAAGAAATTGAATTGAGGTTCATAGAAATCCTAAAAATTAGATAGAAAAAGACTTGAAAGGATACATAGTCAATCTCCACGGGACGTGTGCTTTTTCTTGCCAACAAGAACTTCAAGAAATATGAATTTATTTAAACCCAATTGTTCAAATCAGTCCCTTACTATTTATTATATTGTAGAAGTAATGTAAACATGCACGTACCACTGCAGTATGCTGTCAGCATCCTAAGCAAGCTTAGGATTTTCTCCCTTCTAAGTACCTTCTAGTTCAAGATTCTAAACTATGAGACCTGATGCATAAGATAAAGCAATATGGATAATTTAGAGCACAGCTATTTCAGTCTATGTACCCCCAAGACCACCAATTGCAAAACCAAACCCCAAATCTCTGTAGATCTAAAGGACTCCCCACAGTCAGCATTCAGACCAGAACAACCCACTAAGAACTCCCAAATGCAAGACAATAGACAAAAAGAACAGCGCTGACTATTGAGTTACAAAGTCCCGTGGGACAGGAATTGACTTTCTAAGTCTTACACAGCCATGAGTACACCGGTGACAACGAACAAGCAAATAATTTAAACAGAAGGTTAATGTAGGTCCTTGGGTTTTTTGAGTGCACATAGGAAAGCATCCTTTCATAGACTGAGAGCTTTAGGGAGACAAAGAGAGCTTCAGGGAGACAAAGCTGTTCAGTTCAAAACACGCCAATTAGTGTAATAAGGAAAATTACCAGAAGGAATAACCCAAATTAAGCAACAAAATCTATTATAATGGCAAACAGTGAGAAAAAATGTTAAATACAATTTTACTTACAGACAAATCTATATTAAACATGTGTGTTGTTTTTGTATAACAGGTACACATGTATTATTTCTTCAGACTACGTTTTGAGCTCAGATTCCCATCTCCTTCATGTCTTTCCTGAAGATATAAACTACCATTAGTCTTGACAAGTTTGCATAAACTGGAATATTGAACTCCACGCAAAAGACATTAGTCTTTTGGGCCAGCTGTCTTCCAATTTCATTTTGATAGTCCAAACTTGACTTTTCATTTTGAACTATTGCTTCATTCTGTTGGTAGGCTGTAGAATTTAGAAAGGCACAACGGTGTAAAGTAAAAGCCTGAAGCTATTATTACAACTTAATAACATAGCAAAGCCTGTGAAAATATATAAATTCACTGATTCCATTGTCCTTGCCCTTTTGCCCCCAAATGGGAACATCATTTCTTTCAGAGATTTCATATTTTACTTCTTTCATGTCTTTGTTGTGAAGTTCTATTGATTTTTTGCTACCTTCTCCACATGACGTTAACCAGCTTTTAGAATAACAACAATTTAAAGCAGTAAGTGAAAAAATATATCCAGCTGAAATTACAAGGGGATTTTCAGTAGAAATACTATAATTACCCAAGGCACAAGTTGGTTTGTGTACTGGAGCTTACAAAGCCATCTTTTGAAAATAAATGCTCTGTGACTTTTATGCCAGCCTGCATCTGTGTGCAACTTTAAACTCATCACTATTTCCAGTTTATACTGATTCTATTTTCCCTTTGTACATTTGTGAACAGTCTGCTGGTTGGAGTACACAGCTTCCAAGGTGTCTCGGTATTTCTTGCTGAGCATGGACTGGCAAGCTCGAATTACTGGGATATAACATAATGTTTAAGTGATGTCCCGGAGCAGGATCGCAACTATAGGAGCAATACCTGGAGAGTCCATATGGCCAGCGTATCTCCACTTTACAGAGCAAGTGAGGTCTGTTCAAGAGAGTCAACTTTGTGCAGTCTAGCAAAAAATCCTGTGTCCCTTCCACCAGATGCAATTAATGAAACCTGGGTAGATGGCACACGTGTCCTCCTTGTGTGCTTGCACTCACAAGAGCAAAAATCCCAGTGAGTGGATGAGCACACTCGGGAAGAATGCGTCCATCTAGTCTCCTTAAGTGTCTAAGCATAAAGGTGATTCTGTGATCACTAAGCAATATGGTTAAAATTATGATGAAGCTGTTTGTTATTGCCCTTCCCCTTTTCCTCCCTGACTCATTTGAGGTTATGGACTCATCTTGGCAGAGTACATTAAAATAAAAGGGTATATAACTCAGTAATCAGTCCTAGGAGCACTTCCCTTCCTGGATTCTGGATTTGAAATATATGCTGTGCAAGCAGATGTTTATGGAGAGCTGCAAGGAGGAGTTCATGTACATATTCACTCCAAAAATATTATGTAGTTGCATGGGAAAAAAATGAATTTGCAGAGCTCTAGAGAGCTTAAGTATATTACTCCTAGTAAAAATAAAACTCATTGAACAGAAAACCTGAGGCCAGGTATTTTTTTGTGCTAAAAATATCACTTTAACTGTACATCAGCTCTGCCTGTGATGTCATACAGAGCTTTCATGGATTTCTTCTAGATGGGGGTTAAATGCTTCCTTAAGATACTTATCAAAGTAATTTATTGATTTAGTTGAGACAGAATCTAAAATTAGCCTCTTGGAGAGTGAAAGTGTAATTAGTCTAACCCAGTCGAACCCATTCTTGAGTTCTTCAGGCTCTTGGAACTCAAAATTCAAAAGGAAGACAAGGATGGGGCACAGCTCACATCAACCAGCCCTTCCCTCAGCTGGAGCACCCAGACACGTTCCGTTGATACTTGTGACTGTGGAGTTAGGAAGAACAATGGCATTTTGGGATCCACAGGGAGCACGATTACCCGGGTGTTTACCCTCTGGAAATTTAGAAGCAGAGTGAAAATTTCAGTGCACTGTTTGACAGAGTTCCTTGAACATGAGCCTATGCTTTTCTCATTTACTTGAGGAGAAAGCTGAAGGAAGATGATAGCAGTTAATGGAGTTTCATTATGGTAAAGCGGTGTAAATTAATCATCCTCCTTGTTTTAACTTCTGTGAACGCAGTCTTCCTCGCAAACGAAACGTATGAGACTCTGCTCAAGTTTTAATGCTGCTTGGCATCTGTGCGTATACTGCCAGGGACATTCAGAACCATTCACATTAACAGCAAATATCATTTTTACTCTGAAAAAGGGAACATATCCTTATTGGTATTCAGGAAGTGGTGCATTGTTGCAAGCAAGATATAATTTACTCACTTGTCTGACTGGATTACATTACTCCATGCATTTTGTAGTTTCATCTGTGAAAAATCAAACTTTGGTTCTACTGTTGTCATTTCCCATAATTCTTTAAAAACAATCTGTGGCAAAATGAGAAAAAATAGCTCCAAGAGAAACTGCTTCTGCGGATGGCATTTGAAAGGACATTATTTAGAGTTAATGAATTAGACTAAGAAGTTTGTCATATTTACATGAGCTGTGAGTCAGACCTTGTATACAACGTATTTCTTCCATTTGTGTACTTTGTAAAGGCCACGACTTCCTTTGTTCCCTGGGAACCCTGCAGCGAAAGCATTTGTCTTCAGCTCAGGAGCACGTGGCTTTGTTAGGCTGAACAAGGAATATTTCCAGTTCTCCTCAAACTTCCAGTTTGCTCAGAACCAGTAATACACCCACCGTTGTCGTCCTTAGTCAGGGCTCCCTTAAATCAGTGTTGCAACCACGTGAGCAGGACAGCAGCTCATCAACTTACAGCAAGATCCGAAGCAGTTCAGCCTACACAAGGATGGTAGGACTCAGCCATTAATCATTTATGAAATTAGCAATTAGATCTCGAACGCAGTAAAACTAGAAAGTCTCAGAAATGGAGAATCTAGGATGTTCTTTCAACTCTGATTTCTTGCTCTTTACTTCCTCGGACCTAAATTTTGAAACTCCCTTTGATAAAAAGAAGATCAAGCTTCAGAGGATGATTATAGGCTTTCCTACACAAAACCGACATAAAGTTTTATCTCCTGGGTCTACCAAGCACAATCTAATTTTTCTTCTACCTCTTCCTTTTACACTATCCCACGGATCACGCGTAACTTTTTGGTAACTACCTTTTCCATGTTACTCAAGCCAACAAAGACATTACTCTTGATAAATGACTATTTAAATTTGAACTGCCTCTGCTGCGTTTTAAAGTATAAACTGTAACTGGATGTTTTGTATACATAAGAGAAATATTTTTTCTCATAGCCACAGAGCAAAGGGATTTTGTTGAAAACATAGAGAAATTGACTGCAGTCCAAATAAAGCCAGTTTGAAAGTTGGAGTTTGGAAAGTTGGGAGTTTGGAAAGTTGGGAGTTTGGAAAGTTGGGAGTTCGAAAAGCTGGGAGTTAGTTTGAAAAGTTGGGAGTTAGTTTGAAAAGTTGGGAGTTAGTTTGAAAAGTTGGGAGTTAGTTTGAAAAGTTGATCTCAGCCGTGTAAATTTTTGATGCCAAATGAGACCTAAAAATCAGAGGCTGCAAGTAGGGGATTATAACAGAAACCACTTTTCCAGGCTTACCTACACCTTTTCCTGCTCTTTGTGAATCCTCTTATCATTCATGTAACAATGGCCATCATAATTATTTCAGTATCAGTAAAAAAAAATATATATATAAAAATCTCTGCTTTCATCTGATGTTAATAAACCATAAATCATTACACTAAGTTGATATCTTTGTGGTTTTGGAAAAGAAAATGAGTCAATCTTGTTTCTCCCCACCCTATATAATTAAAAAAAAAAAAAAAAAAAGAGAACCCAATTTTTAGCCCAGCATTCATCAGACTACATATTGTTAACAGGTGCTGTGTATTTCATTTTCCATGCACATTGTGTTGGAATGTAAAACTGTAATACCGCTCCTAGGAACAAGTAGTATAATTAAAATTCTTTGCAAGTTTGATTTCCTGGGTATTTTCTTCCTTTAAAAAAACCTACATTGTAAACAAGAGGCAATTTCTGAGATTTGATCTATGGGTTGCACAGCTTATACTGCAGGTTCAAAATGGTGATTGAGACAATAACACAAACCAGCTGAATAGTTATTTATAATAGCACAGCACCTGCGGCAGATTGTCAGCTGAAAAAGCAAATCTAAATGCTTTCATACTCTCTTGTGCATTATAATAGGAGTAGCAGTGGCCACTATGGATACAATAGTTAGGCAAGCAGTGTTAACTTTTGTTTCTGATTGCTTGCCATTTGCTCAATTTTATTCCTTTAAGATTGAAAATATTCATACTTAGTGGCAGTCCATATGCATTTTAAAAAGTTCAGGCATAATTCAGCTTTTCCTTAACTATGGGTGTGTGGCCATAAAATTAAATATGAAATAGAACATCAAATTCTTTTCTCATAATTTCATGATTTCCCATATTTCCCAGACTTCTGCACATGCATAATTAACACAACTCTGGCTTTTCCTTCTTTATTGATTTTTTTTAGGGTTTTTTTTGGAGGGTTTTTTTTGGTGGGTTTTTGGTTGGTTGGTTGGTTTTGTTTGGTTGGTTGTTGTTGGGGTTTTTTTTCCCCCCATCTTGGTTACTGCTGCTGAGCTTTCTGGAAAAATCGGATCTGAAATTTTAGAACTTTAAAGAAATTTTTCTCACCTCAGTATGTAGCAGGATTTTCCCATGAGCCTTTTAGCAGCAGCTCCTATTTAAAATTCTGAACTTGTGCATATGCAGTTTCCTTTTCTATCTGGTTCTTTTCTGGAATCAAAAGAGTATTGATCCATGATCCATGATGATGTGATAATCCTGCAATGATCTGAAACGCCTGTTATGAAGAAATGTAAGAATATGAAGAAATGTTGCAGCAGATCCAGCACCATACACAAACTGTCAGCGTGCTGATGTAACCTCCACCCACAGCATGAAGTCCATTTAGAGGCACAGTCCACCAAGAAATGGTCAGATTTCCACCAGAAGGAGCAACTGCTACGTGAACGTACAAGGACCACTCCCCAACACATTAGAATTTTCAAGCCATGACAGAGTTTTAACTTCTATAGATATTTAATAGACAAGAGAAGTTCCTGTTTACCTTCTGAGTGTTACAGGGCCTAAGACTGGTAGTGTGCTTTGAGATCTTCGTTGCAAGGTGACAGGCAGTAGAAGTGATAAAACAGTACACTTCCATCAGGACAAGTCAAGTCATATTAGCTTCTAGTACCACTGAAAACATAAGCAAAAGTAGAATCTGTCTCCAGATTAAAAGAAAAAGTTTTCAAGGAGCTAACTGCTTTAGAATGCAAACAACAGAAAAAGAAATGTCTGGTCTTTAATAGAAAGCTGTAATGCAGGCTAGAAACAATCCACTTGCTCTGGGGTGATGGGATGATGACATCGCCAATTAGCATGAGTACTCTGTTTTATAACATCCATCTATTTGCTGTATGACCTATTTTAGTGTACAGCTACAAAAGCATCTTTGGAGCGCTTCCACTGGAGCCAAGGGAGTTACTCCAGGAATTAGCTTGGCCAGCAAAGTAGTTCATATGCTATAGAAATACAGAAACTTAGTTGGAGGAGAGTAATAGAGAGAGATTCATTCTGCCATAAATCTTCTTGGCTGTGTGCTAATGTTATTTATCCACTCGAGATAGAAAGGACATTATATATGTATGCATATTGTGAAATAGGGGATAGTGGCTTTGTAATGCAAACTGTCCATTAGCAATGCAAGGCAACTTATTTTCATCTGCTGGATCATTACTGCAAATTTTTGTCCTGGGTTTTGACATGTTATAGATCTTGATGAAGTCAACATTTGTTCTCTTTATCCTTTACTTCCATTTGATTCACTCTACTTAAAATGCATATAAACACACTGTAAGACCAGTGAACTTTAGGTGACTTCAGCAGGACAAGGTTTCCACTCCTAGGAAGTGGCTGATACCCCACATCTCAGCCTGCCAGTCTAGCCAGAAGCGACTCAGATGCTCCCCAAGCGTGGCACCTCCCTCGCCCTTCACTCCGTGGCACCTGTACCATCATAAGACACAGAGGTTTCAGATGGGTTGAAGCACAGCTTGAGAAAGCCCAGAGGGGCTGTGGCACTGTGGCCCTACAGGCACCCACTTGCAGGGTGCCAGGGAAGGAGTTGTAGCAGCTCCTCCAGCATCCCCCAGCCTCCCTTTGGACGCAGGCCTCAAGTGCACTGATAAATACACGATAAAGCAGCGCTGACTGTGGAGGAGAGCTGACTCAGGGGCTGACTCATCCCATTCAGCCTCCCATCCTTCAGTTGCGTGAGCAATTCTTGGCACTGCTTTTGTAAATGTAACAGTAAATGATTGCTAGCGGTTAGTTCAGCCCCTTGCCAGCTGATGACACCAAACCAAACGCGACCGCTTCTACCAACCCACACAACTTGACATCTCAAGAAAGTTGCCATATGGTAGTTTTGTTGATACAGGTTCACCTGGATCTATTTCATGTGGTCACAATATTTATTTCACAGACGCTCCAGTTGCCAATAAAGAAAGAGTGGAATTAAAAACGTCACAGGCTGCGGTTGACTCTGGAATGACTTCAGGCTTGGTGAGAATACTTGGGCTTATTATTTTAACCCTTTGCCTCTAGTGCCTATAGAGTACAGAAAGAAGTACTTACCTGGGCTCCTACTTGGCCACCTGCTTCTCATGAGCAAACCTGCCTCTCCTTAGTGCAGCAGCATCTGCATTGTTGCACCCAACTCCCTCCCGAGAAGAGCATTTCTGCGCCAAGGGAGTAGCTTGGCATCCCAGTGCCAGGATTATCTGCAGGCTCTATATTATTCTCACTACCTTATAAGATAGCAGTGCTTAAAGAAATAAATGGGCTTGTAGGGCACCTGTCCTATTCCACTTCCCACTGAAGATGTGCAAGCGCAGCCACAGCCACTGACAACTCTTCCATGCTATTATGTTTTCTGTGTAATGTTTTCTGTATCTGTAGCCTCAAAGGAGGTCCATGAGAGCACAAGCTTGCTGCTGCAGTTGGCCCTTCAGCCAGCTTGCTTGCATATAATCACAACGTCCAGGGTTGTCTGTGCTTGATGTCTCACCATCATCCACAGAGCTCATGGCATAATTTCACTGAATATTCAAAGCTGAACCTACTGGCACCTCGGGCCAGTTAGACAGGAAACATATATCTTTGGAGTCAAGAAAGCTGGAACAAAGTCAGTTCAATACACACACAGATTGGTTATGGCAGAATGATCTTGAACATGAATATAAGGACTTTCATTTCCAGCTCTTAACTTTGCCTCTCACTCATTTTTGTGGTTTTGGTCAAGCCACTAAGAGATATAAAAAGTGATTTCAGTATAAAAATAGGCACCCAAGATTTTCAAAAGCATCAAGGCATTAATGTAACTTAGACCTCAAAAGTGTTTTTAAAAATCACCAAAGGTATATACCAGAACCTTTTATGCAAACTTAAATGTTCTTTCAAGATTTATCTCCAGTTCCTTCAAATTCTTGATTTCATTACAGAATAATTGCTTACATTTTCTAGATATCTTCCAAGTTCACAAGGATCTACTAAAAAATATTTCATTAATATTTATAAACCACAAGTGAAGCCGTACAGCTTTGTTCCCACAAAAAGAATTACTCTTTTAGCATTGCATATATATTTGTAGAAGGTATTTATTGGATTTAATAATCGCTGCTCTGTGGGAAGCCCACAAAAATTAAGATTTAGCTGACATTCATTTCTCCAGAAAATCCTGATTAGTGGAATCATACATAAGAAACACAGAAAAGCAATGCTGGTTTTTATTCTCTTTAGGACTAGGCTCTGAGGATCTGGTTTTTCCCTCTTTGGACAAACACCTCCAGGGGATTTCAAGCCAGGGACATGGGCTGTACTAAGCTAAGTAGTACTTAGCTCTTTAAACAGTTCACTGATGAATAGTTACAGGTTCATATGGGGAAAGCATTAAGCACACTTTCCGGGTGCTTTTCGCCCAAGATGAATTCCCAGCCACTTCATACCGCGTGTGAATACTGCAATTTGCCAGATAACAAGATCTTGAGTCACTGGTATCTCAGCTGACTTTCCCTTGTGGCAGTTAGCAAGGCTTCCAGAAGCTTGTGTATGCATTCCACCAATGTTTGGGTGTTGTGATACATTTTTAACTTAATGGCAAGGTGCTGTCTGGTCTGTTCACACCAGCAGAGCTGACCTGGGTACATCAGCATCAGTGCCTTAAACAACGACTATCCCTCTCCTGTTGCAAGGATGCTGCCTTCCTCCTTACTGCAAACACATGGACATGGAGCAGTCACTTTTTTATGTTTTTCTAGCTATCAACACCACGCCTTTTGGGCAGGAACAAGCGACACACCACAGCAGAAGAGCCACCAGCCATGACCCATGACCAGTTGCCAAGCCTTCCACGCAGCTAACAAGAAGGTAATTTTTTGCCTCACGCTAAAGATGTTAAACCCTCCCCTTTGCCTCTTCCTCCTCACTCTGGTAGGCAGAAAATGTCTTTGCCATATCTGGTAGGGAGGCTTTGATGAATGATGACCCTGTACTATCTTCTACTTACATCAAAGTGGCAGAATCGCACCGACTTGTTATGCCATGTCATGTGATGATAGTCACCATGCCACTGAATCCTCTTATCTTATGCAACATTTTGAGCTTGACAAGCTGCCCAACAGCAAACCGACACCAGATATTCTAAAAGCCTCGTTCACTTTCTATAGATTAAGGCAATATAAACCCACAGGTTATATCTGACTATTGGAGATAAATAGTTTCTTAGCAATCATCCATCATATTTCATACTATTTGGCAACAGGCAAAGAAACTCTTAAAAGATATTATAATTATAAGGCTCGGTGATTTCTTTATATTTATTTTAATAGTATGGATTTTAAAGTGCCCTCCGGGAGAAAGAAAATGTATTTGTAGAGTTAAAGCTGTAGGAAGTAATACATTTGTGCCAACACATGTAGCTGAACCACCAATTTTGTTTTATTAATTTAGTTGCTGGATTTGTTCCTAATATCTACAGATGTATTATCCCCTCATAGAGGTGGATGAGTGGGTGGAATGAGGTTGATTACAGGAGATTTAGTAACCAAAGAGTAATTTTTTCCATTGTTTGTTCAGCACATTACTAAACATGTGGCTTAATTATAGTTGCCTTGTGTTCATTTCAGTCTGGTATTGCTTATTTTACTGAGACGCTGATTTATGCAAAATATTAATTGAAATAGAAAACAGACTTACTATGAGAGCTGACATCCATGAAAACATTGCTCTTATTTCACACCGAGCCTGTTTGACTCCTCAGGGGATTGGCGGTGATAGTTTAATTTGGAACAACACGGGCTCCCTCCTCCCAGAAACAGTGGAAGTGCATGTGCTGCATCCTGGAGAACAGGTCAGAACTTACTTTTCCCAGCAGCTGCAAAGAGAAATCCTCAGAGTTCTTCAGTCAAAGTCTCAATTATGTGCTGAGGTAGCTCTTTGGTTTCAGTGCAATTACAATAATTATATGCAAAGTCTCATTAAAAGTAATTCAACTTTATATAGCTATAAATGAGCTACGATGCTGTTGTAATGTGCTTCCAGGCCATTAGGTTGTATAATAAAGATTGATAGATTCTCTCAGTAAGTTAGGTAATCAAAAACCTACCGACACCCCCAACCAAAAATCAAGCAACTGTGAGTTGAGAGATCTTGTTTTGTTTTCAGGGACATCTTTGTAATTAATCTATTCAGAATAAATAATATAAAGTAATGTTCCGTCACAGAACTCAACTCAGTGTATCCAGGAGGAATATTTTAAATCTCATTTCCCATTCAGGAGTTTTAATTCAATCCATTGAATTTCTTTGTCTTTTTTTCATAAACCAAGGCTAATATACAATAAACTTTATAACCAGATAGAATGCAGAATTAAATGGGTTTGTAGAGAGACACATAAAATCCTTCCAAATATTTTTAGGAGAGAGTATGAGAGTTTTCTAACCTCCACTACCTACTAATAGGATTCAGATATCCACTGTGAAACGAACCAAATCTTTTCTGGGGAAGAGCCTTTGCACAGTTATAATATTAATGCCTTTTTTAAAATGTATAGCTAATGTACATCTCCCTTCACTGCAGTACAGAGACAGTCACAGAAACCAAGACCAGACAAAAAGGGGAAAGCAAAAGCGAGCCACAATATCCAAGTCATCAGAAACAGCGGAGAAGTGCTCTGATACCACCACCAAGACCACATCCAAGCAAAAAAAAAACCCCAAACAAACATAAAGCAAATGCAAAAGTGAATTGAACATTTGGCCTGTGAGGAGGTGGGGTCTAGATACACGATTCCTCACTAAAATGTAGGTAGGTGGTGGCCCATGCTGCAGGTTATTGCCTCCTGCATTCTCTTCCACCTGGCTTGGGCTTTCCTGATGTTATTTTCCTTTGCTTGGTACTGAAAATTAAAATAGGAAAACCAACAGCTTTCCTAATAAGAACGATAAGACTTGACATTGTTCTGGGGCCATAGAAGGATGTTCAAATGGATACGTGGTACATTTTGGCCTTAGTTTAACCTTCAAAGATTTTCAAGGGTTCAGAAACAGGAGAAAGTACAGCTAGGCTCCAAGGAGAAAAGGAGGAGATGGGAGGCAGGTGGGAGAAGAAAAGCTGATGTTTAGGTGACTTTGACTTAAGTAACAACTGACAAGAAGATATTACAAGGTTATGGTGTCACCAGGAAAAAAAAAAAGGGGAAGAGAGGGAGTCGTGGAAGATACAGTTATCCTCCTCATGAAAGTTAAGCTAGAACAGGAAACGGCCACTCTAAGTACCAGGCACTGTTAGACAAACAGTTACTCACAGTGGCAACTGCTGTGCGTACTGTCTGGGTTCCTTTTGCCTCCTTTCACTCCCGGGCTGTCATGGAAACAAGCCAGAGACAATTGTTTCCAATCCTGAATGCTTTCAGCAGCCGTTTCAGGAGGTGTAACGTACCTGATCCCAGCTCTAGTGTCCTGTAGATGGGCACGCTGCAGGTTGTAAAGCGAGGCAGTATCCTGGCAGCAGCAAAAGCAGCTGCCACAGCTCCTAACTCACCCATTTCCGCTCCCTGTCAGCCTCTACAGATTTCCAAGCTCTCCCCCTCCCCATCCAGCCAGTAGCAGAACGTTTTCCTCACACTCCTGAGAAATCTTGAAGCCTGTATTGGAATAAATAGAAAAACATCTTAAATATCAGTGCTTGCCTTCTCTGGGCAGGGCTGATGCTTCTGCAGTGTTTATGCAGCTCACCACTCAGCGCTGTATCCTGCAAAGGGAAGAGAAAGAAGGACAGAGAGTTGCAGGACTCTTCAAATGTAGCTGGCTCAGAACAGATGCCAGGCACAGAAGGGAAACCCACCAGGTCTCCAAATGAGCTGCTGCCTTCTCCCTGAAGAAGCTCTAAGCCAAGGAGCTAGATCTGTGCAATTCCCCATCCGGGCAGCCCCAGTGAATTTCATGGGCAATGGGCAGCACTGGCAAGCAGGGGGGCTGGTTCTGTAAACCTCTGAATACTGTTTTCAAAACCACTTCAGCTATCAGAGACTTCCCCATGTTATAGCTGTCCTGTGTCCTCCCAAGGTTTCCAGCAGCCTGTCTTAATATGGTACATCCCTAAACCTTTCCTCCTCTTGGAACGGAATCACAGCACGAAGCGTGATGTGATTCAGAGATACAACAGAATGACAATTTTCCAGAATGCAATTACAGGACAAAAAAATCCAAACCAATCACAGTCACCCTCACATAGTAGCTTGGAAATGTGAGCCAACAGAAGAAAAATAAACCAACAGAGAATGAGAAAGAAATAAATAACTCCAAAATGAATTGTTAATTCAAGATTGCAATATAATCCATATAAAATATTTAAGATGTTTTTCTATTTATTCCTGAACCTATAGTGATTAACATGCAGCCATAATATACTGTGTTGCTCTTTTTTTAATCACAAATGCAATTTTAAGCAAGTAGACAAACTCTAGGAAATTAAAGTGAATATTTATGTCCATATAAACTTCTTAATGGCAACATTCTCGCTGTGAGCACAGCAGCTGAAGAGGGTGGATTAAATTATTCTGGCCAGATCCTGTTACTATTGTTTTCATTGGCAAAATTCCCACTGACTTAACCAGAGCTGGATTAGATCCTGCCTTGAATAAAGTACAATCCTCAGATGCATGTATAACATAAGCACTGATATTTCATGCATACACTCTAGTTTTCCTGTCTGTTTTCCCTCTGAAAACACTAATCAGGTAAACTATAACCCGGCGATTATAGGTGTGCAGTCTTGTGTTTCCAGGATTTGGGAAAATATGTGTTTGGACTCAGAAAACACAGTCTGAATGATACTCAGTCTCTTGAGTACAGAGCTTCAAATCTTGGTATCTTTAGTTCCTCCTCTTGCAGGCTTCACAATACATAGGTTTTGCAATACAGCCTGGAGAGGAGGAGACTCCAGGGGGACCTTGTAACTGCCTCCCAATACCTGAAGGGATCCTACAGGAAGGCTGGAGAGGGACTCTTCACAAGAGCATCCAGAGAAAGGATGTGGGGAAATGGTTTTAGACTGAGGGAAAATAGGTTTAGACTGGATTTTAGGAAGAAGTTCTTCAGTAGGAGGATGGCAAGACTCTGGAATGGATTGACCAGGGTGCCCTCTCCCTGGAGGTGTTCGAGACCAGGTTGGATGAGGTCCTGAGCAAGCTAGTCTAGCTGAGAGGTGACCCTGCCTATGGCAGGGAGGTTGGATAAGATGATCTCTGAGGTCCCTTCCAACCTAAGCCATTCTCTGATTCTGTGATATGTCTAGCATTTATTTGAAAGGCTGGGGAATTACATTGCATTTGGCAGCCACCAGATTCTGTTGCTATGGTATTTTCTCTCTCACTCCCATTTCCATCATTCAGGAATATTCAGAGCATCCTGAATAAGCTAGAAAGATCTTCAGCTTCATAACTTTTGTCTTGAATGATGATCTCATACAGAAAAGAACAAGAGGACACGGCTATTCCCCAAGCCCCCAGAAATTTTAAGAGGGCACGTTAATGTAGAAGGGACAGTGCTTCATCAGAGGTCTTCTATCAGAAGTAGTAATTCCATCTCCCTAGAGAGTGTGCTTCAATGACCACAGTTCTTCAGGTAGACACTGCTCAGCTTTCTGTCAATTTTGGAACAGCCACTGGCTGTCACACCAGTATTTCCTCTTCAGGGGAACCTTGTCCTGGCACTTGCATCTGAGTTTGCTGCTCTCAGCGAGCTGCTTGTAAAGATTGCTGAGTGTGTGCTCTCTAAGAGTCTGCACATACCAGGCGTGAAGCCCGACATTTAACTACCTGCCTTCAGATGTATATATAGCTCCAAGAAAGAGAGAACAGCCCTGGAAGGAGGCTCAGTCAGGGCACCAAAGTTCAAGCTCTCCTTCCTTTAAGACCTCTTGAAGCGGTGAGCCTTCGAGGCTCCCAGGACCAGCAGAGCTAAAGGGAATAAGCAACTGTGTGCTCCACGTGCTCCGAGTCAGGCTCTGGGTTTGCATACACAGAGAGCAGTGGGTTTTCTGAACCAGCACTCCAGCTCTGGGGGGGTTTATCTGTGATTACGAGTGGCCCACCTTTGTTTCAGTTTGGGAAAGCAGTGCTCGTCCAACGTGACAGCGTAATTTCCAATGCAGAGGCTGTTTCTCTGTATGACTCATCTACGTATTCTATTCCAGGATGTAAGTATGAAACACAGATAACTGCTAGAAAAATGCGAAGGAATAAGGTTTTTTATTATTATTATTATGCCTTAAACAAAGCAACTTTTTTTTTGTTTCTTTTTTTTTCTCCTGTCTGTGAAACTTACTGGATATAAATTGGATCAAATCCAACTGAGAAATCTTTGCGTTATATAAAGCCACGGGGTTTTGTGATGTTGTTTCAGTGGGGCTGAGGATGTGAGGGTGGTTGTTGGTGCTTTGATTTTAGTTGATTTTTTTTTTTCCCCCACTGTGTACAGCTGGAGCTTTATGGCAAATGCCATTAGCAGCAGTGTAGTTAGAAGGTTTTTTTGTTTGTTTGTTTTAAACATAATAAGAGATTAAAAATTGCTTGTTGATGGTTATTATGTTATGAGAGAAAATACTGGAGAAATTCACTGCAGACCTGTTTTCAAGGGAGTAACTTGCCATAGCAGATTAACCCTATAGCATAAGGGACTAATTTAGTTATTAAAATGGAGAAGTCACTTACGGTGGGGAACCTCTGAGAGGAGCAGACTGTGAGCGGCCGCAACACTCGGCATTGCTCAGGCGCCGAGTGCCAGGATGAGCCAGCCCAGAACGGTTCTCTCTGCCTGGTGCTGTTACTGGCAGCACCTCACGGGGAGGTGAGAAGTCAGAGGACCTGCTTGCAGGGACTATCTTTTCAATCTCCAGGGATGCCTGAGAGGAAGAGGATGGTCATAGCTACCGGAGGACATGTGGCGCGGCAGGAATGATTAGGCTAAACCGTTGATTTATCTTCTGGATCACGCTACCTCTTCCACAGAACAGGGAAGATGTATAACTCCAAACCCAGCATCTACCTGCGGCTGAAGTAGCTCGCTGTCCAAATCTCTTCAGTCTCTGCACTGTCATTTGGTCTTAAACTGTGACACCGGCATCAGCTATTCAGTTAGGACCGCTTTGAACTTTTAAGGGTGCGGAACCAAACCTGGGGGTCTGCGAAAGCTGCCAGATTAACAATGTTAGATACAGAAAGACAGACCTCCTGATTTCCAGCGATGGGATTCTACCGCGGTTTTACCTTGTCTCGGAGCTTTTGTCCTACAAAACACAAATTAAAGCGTGGGAGGTTTTGATACGTTATTTTCTGTACACTGCTGCTTTTCCTATTTTAAGACCCTAACACTGATTCAGAAGAAGAGAGACTATTATGCCTGGCATAATGACCAAAACTCAAAATACCTTTTTCCTGGAATCCCTGGGGCAAAAGGACATTTATTCCTTTGATGAAATTAAACTGACAATGTCAGCTTAATATTCTCCCATAGAGAGATTAGGATAGCTTGTATTTAACTGTATTTTGGGATTCAGCAAGTGTCTACCTGTCCAAACCTCTGCTTTCCAGAAGGGCTGTTTCTAGATCTGATTCCTTACAAGTAGAGGGATTTTATAAGGTAACTGCTAAAGTCAGAAAAACACAAAAATGCAGTGCTAGCTCTAGTATTTGCTTTATGCTTTTTGAGACTTTATGACCTGAAGTGAAAAATAAAATGTAAACTTCATAAGTCTCAAAATCTATAATTAAGAACACCGCCTGGCAAGATTATTTTCTCCAGCTGACAAATGCATGTCACTTTTAAAGGAATCTTCCACAGAGTGATAAAAACAAGTAAAAAAGGGCAAAAATTGTTCTGTCTTTGTTGGTAGACAACGCAAAGGGGTTTTTGATAAGTACTCACAATAACTGCACTGTTGACTTGGCATCCACATCAAAAGGCTGACAGACCCGATTCATGTTTCCGTGCAACACAAACAGTGACATGGAAGCCACAATCTGAGCAGCTCTCAGGTAGTAATTGAAGGTGGTGCTAACAGATTCTAAACAACAAGCGGCACGGTTCTGCCATTAATAAATGGAATTGCAAGCTAGACATGCACGTTGCTCTTTCACATTTTTCACCAGTTCTGTATCTAATTTCAAAAAGTCCTTTTTGCCTTGGGTCAGGGACTTTCAGAGGCTAACTGGTACAGTTACTCTGTGAAAACCACCCATTCCTTGTAGCTCGCGGGGCATTTTTCCACCAGCTGGTATCAGTTGACCCAGGTGATCCACATCCTGTTGCTACAGCAGGGAAGATGCTTCTGCAAATGACTACACATTTACCCTGGAACACGTAAAGGCAACAGAACCAGAATGCGTCTTGCTTGGCCAGATAGAGCTGCTGTGGTGGTTCTCAGTAATTTCTGCTTTCGGAGGACTGTTCTACATAATATAGTGTGAGCAGTTCTGCTTTTAAATACAGAAGTCTTTTCACCGGTACCAAGGGAAGGGAATAGGAAATTGCTAGCATCATAGCAAATTATGCTAGGTCAATACACAACGCTTTCATTTTCCAGGTGTCTGAATTCAAGTCATTTCCTCTAAAACTGTTCCTATATATTCCAAATTAATAATGCGTTTTCTTGTTACATCTCCTAGAGAACTATGCTAGTATATAATTCATGCTGAAGTCAGAGGCAATACTCATTTAAAACCGTGAAATTCAGGAGCATCTATATTGGGGGGTGACATAAGGATGAAAACTAAGGGGGTTTTTCATTCATATTTCCTTGTTTTGGTCACTAAAGCATGACTAGTTATGTGTTCACCTCCAACACGCCTGATCTTAACTTGTTTAGGTCAACAATTTTCTGCAGATACTTGAGGAAGGCGAGGTGAAAAGGGAGTCTTGAAACAGAAGATATTTATAAGGTTAAGTGCCCTGAATACAGCACTGGTTAGGAATATAAAATTCTAACTTCCTTGAAGTTCAACGTATCTTAAAGTGGGCACTAAAGTAATTTTTAAAGTGAAAGAAGAAAGCCATTCATGGCTTGTAAAAATGTTCAGTTTAAGACGTATTTTCCACGTAGAGGTGTGAATCACTACTGAACATACTAAGTGTCCTAGAAAAGCTTCCCTTGCCTAAAAAGATGAGGTTACGTGTTTTGACTCTCTACTACCTTACATCATCATTAGCTTCAAAATTCTTACTGAAATCAAAATTTTGTCCAGGTGTTTTCTCTTCCTTTGGGAATTTTTATGCTCATTTTCACTGAAAATCAGTTTAAGCAAGCCCCTGTTCTGAGAGATCCAGAATTTGAATCTGTGAAGAACTCATTCAGATTGCCCATCTAGGAAAGAAAAGCAAAAATCACATCTGGAGGTAAAGCAAGCATCAATCACCATGCTGGCAACCAGCCAAGACAGCAGGGGACAAGTGTAAAAATATTACTGAAATGGCAGTGCGATGTTCTAACCACATGCTGTTAACAAGACAAAACAAGGTTGAGCATTATTTCCACTGTCACAGATCACTGCATATGAGAAGGAAAGAAGAGCGGGGACTTGCAATCCGAGGGTCAAATTCAGTCGCAGGATTACGGGGAGAAAGTCTTTTGAGAGACAACAGTAAAGCAAAACTTCTTTACATCAAAGCCACACTGAACCCATGGGCATTCCAGATGGGAAGGGTTAAGTATTCAGAAGTTGGTATTTCCAGTAAATGCTTCAATATTTTATTCCCTATTTAAAATACAATGACACAAGTTCGAAGCAAATCAGACTGGAGTGGTAGAGGGCATTTAGAATGCTATACACACCAGTGACAGTTTACTTGGTCATCAGACAGCAAATAGAACTGCATGAGATGAATGCCAAAGCACTTCATTATATAAAGATTTACATGGTACATTAAATTATTATCAACTAGTGTTCAAATATAAGCAAGACACTACAGTCCTGCTCAAGGGTCCATTGATTTAGACCTTGCTTAGAAATACAAGGGGGAACCTTTGCCACCAAAAAAAGACTTTTTTTTCTTAATAAACATTAACTCATCACAAAGGTAAATTCCCCAACAATGACCTCGCTATCTGCAATATCAAAAGCCATCTGACATGATTATCTATCACTACCCTCATAGGAAAAAAAAGTAAGGTCCCTATGATTGCAGACGTACCAAAAAATGCTGACTTTCCAAAAGGGACGAGACCTCGAGTGCATGACACGGAAGAGAAGCAAGAAGTGATAAACTACTTCCAAACGTCGAGTGACAGTGTATTATGGGTCTTGTAAGACTCACCTCCATGTTTCAAGCCTAATGACACGAAGCTGAATTTTAGCTTTGGACCTATTTACAAGATTCTAAACTATTTTGGATACAAACACTAAAGATGGTGAATGGCAGTGGGTAGTTTGATGAGTTTTCCACTTAGGGATGGAATTCTGAGAGACTTTAGGACTGACATCAGCTGTACCAAACTGGAATTGCAACTTAATACTGAAATTATGCTTCAAGAGCAGCTATTGTTTCTTTAGATTCCTACAAAGGCAAAGTGAGCCAGGAATTCAAAATAATCAGTAGATAGTAATCAGATATACGGTTAAAAAGGAGTTTTCTGCAAATGCCAAGAAAATGATCAGACAACACACACTGTCAGAAAGAATCTGGAGACTTGAAATATCAACGTGTGAATAATATCTACGGTAAAAATGGCCTGTTCCCACCACAGAGCAACTGTAAGGCCAGGGTAAAGGCAGATCTAGGGAAATGGGCAGCTCTGGTGTCACTGCAAGTCATCTGGATGCCAGCCAGTTCCAGGCAGCTCCTCCAGCTTGGTATCAGGGCCAGGGAGAGGAAGCCCCTCTGATGTCCCGGTCGGTGCCAGCTCGGGCATCAGCTGGGTCGGTGGGGAGAGCACATGATGGGCTACCTACACTTGGCCACGTTGATACATTCCGAGATGACCAGCAGACAGATTCCCCCATGTGCACCCCACTCTAAACCAACCCCAATTTACAGCAAATTTCTGCCAAGGTCATAAGCCTTGAGATGAGAATCCCCGAGTTCAGGAAAGCAGAAAGGGCAAACTGACAGACAGCATTAAACAACCAACTAACACGAGTGCCAGCCCTCCAGACACGATTGGCACCTCCCGATATCGCAAGACAGATTTAAAATCAGTTAGGATGAACGGATCCAAACTGGGACGAGATTAATTTTGTGCCATTGCCTTACCACCTGAAACTTGGACGATTCTAGTTTCCTGAAAATAATCTTTTCCTAAGGGTTTGTGCACACTTTTGCTATTTCTTGCCAGGGCTGATATCATCTTTGGAAATTATTCTGTCTGTAAAGCAAGAAAGCACTGCTGTATGACAGCTTTCAGTTTGGTGACCCCCTTGATCTCGATACCACACTTTGAACAAAAGCACTCAATACAGAAAGTGAATAGATTTTCTTTTCCTTTGCATAGAAAGCATATGTTGATACCCAAGGGCTAATGGTCACTGTAAAGCAGATCTCCCTATGCTATAAATCCCCTAAGTCTAGTTTCTGTAGAAGGAAACAACTGTACCACATGTTCTTTGGAAGAGGTCTAAGAGGAAGAGAGAGAAGATTCAGAAAGAAATCAGAAAGCCATGGGAAAAAAAAAGCTTAAGAAGTTTGATGAAACAGGATGAAAGCCCGATTGATGAGACACATTACTTCTATTCCTGTCAGTTTAAAGAAATTTGCTGAAGCACAAAGTACATAGAGTTGGCAAAGGAAGCATGCAGTTAACTGCCTGATGAGAAAGGGAGGCAGCACATTCATCCTTTCTTCTGTTAGCCAAGAGTTAGCAGTGGCTGGACTTATTTAATCTTGTGTTTTCTCTGAGAGCAGCTGAAATTGAATGGAATTATATCCTGCGCTTGTGGGCAGCACTAATAGGGTTCTGTCACTGCTTGGGGCAGCAAACTTTCTGCACTCATGCTGGAGGGCCGGTGTCTCTAGGCTCCTTACAGCTTCCCAGCAAGCAGGAGAGATGATACAATAACTTGCTCTGAACTGGCGCCTGCCTGCGTGCTCCTGATTTCAGTTTTGCCAATGCAAGATAGCTACATAAAGCAGATCATACAAGTTTGCCTCTAAATATCAACCTTCCCCCAGTGATTTCCAGTTCTGCCCACTTTCTCTGAATTTCATCAGCGTTACGAGCATAGGCATCTTTTTGTGTGTGACAAAACCAAAGCACCCTGTTAAAATGTTTTCATTACCAACTGCCTCTTAAAAGGTTATTTTGGAAAACCAGTTAAATTTTCTAATACTTTGTCCCTTCCTAATTCTGTTACATCCCCCTTACCCTTACCAGAGCTTTATAAGACTGCTCATGCTCACTTCTTTGACTCGCAGCCAGTGTTTGTCCACGATATAGAAGATCAGGGATTATTCAGCAGAATGCAGTGGCCCCCACCAATATTCCTTAGAGCAAGTTAAGAAAGATGCAAAGAAACTGCTCTCGACACACGGTCAGAGTTTAGAGTGACAAATAAAACCTGCCTATGGAAAGAAAAGAACAGTTTAGAAAAATGTAATATGGACATTTTCTTGTTTGCAGGCCTTACTTATTTGCTTGCGTATTTTAACTCAGCAGGGGATGAAACTCACACAGGAGGAGTTCCTCATGCTGGGAGCTCAGATGCTAATACCAGTTCTGGAACTGCTGACAGTAGCAGGGAGGTGGTATCCCTCTTTTCTAGTCCAAGCAGCACACCCAGAACCTGACTTGATGGCTCTCTGCCATCAGCCTCTGCACCTTCAGACCGGAGGCATGAGCATGTTGGGCTGCAGAGCTTGCAGAACACTCCAGAGCTGGGGATCCAGGTACATCTCAAAGCCAGGCAATCCTGGTTTGGGGAGCACACACCCTCCATCAGTGGAAACTACTGCTGAGGAGCCTTCAAAAAAAAAAAACAGAGGAGTATGGCAGGCTCGAGTAATTTTCCTCCTTCCCCCATCTTACCCCTAAACATCCCTGAGAATAGGTAAGCACCACTTTTCTCTCACCACAGTGCTCCTGTACAACAGGAGAAAGTTTTCACTATGCTTTTCTCTGCTTTGGATGTCTACAATAGTCATCTGAGTGTTTCACCTGCTGGAATATCTTGACCACGTTGCCAATATTTGAGTATGTTCATCAATCCTAAAAAATAAACCTAGTCACAAACCCAGCTACACGTGACAATAATGCCAAACTGATTAGACACTTGCGAGAAGTTTCCCATCTTCTATCATTTTGCTTTGCTTTCAATACCTGATTCTGAGTTTATGCCAATTTTACAATGGCACAAGTAGTTTGACTTTGGTGGAACTAATGCTGATTTGTAGCAGCAGGCAATCAGAATAAGGCTCTTTTTTTTCTTTGGGAATGTGTCCCCAGGGAAAGCTTGTCCATCTCCAGCAGCTGTTGCTTTGCTACATCCGTCAAACTTTCTTATTTAACGTCCATTTTTTCAAGTTGCTTTTTTTTTCATGTCAATCAGTGTGAGATAACATCATTCGGTTTTCCCTCTTGCCATCAAATTTTAGCAATCCCAGCCAGATGTTGTTTTCATTACAACCCCAACCCCTTTTCAATAAAGTTTCGATGTTTAACTATCAAAAGCACTCTTTACTTACCTTTCAGTTGCCAGATCTTAATGCTTTCATAATCTATTTCACCCTGACATCCTGTCTGTCTACAAACACGGCATGTTTGATCACCCCTGAACGTTTGCCTTTGTGTTCTTTTCACCTTCTCTTCCTGTTTCTTCTGCAGAGTGTACTTTATCCTCAAACCAGGTCAGGCCAAAATACTGTAACGCATTTCTCACTCTAAAGATATTTAGAGATCATTAGAGAGCAGGTGAGGGAGGGCAGATGGATGCAAATGAAAATGTTATCGATTTCAGGACCTGAACTTTAAAGAACTGCTTGATCCTTTTCTTTCCAAATTCTGCACATATTGAGGAGAGACAGAGTTGATATATTCAGTATTATACTTTGGGTCTATAGGGATAAGCTCCTTCACAACCCAACCTGCATTTGATTTTTACGTTGCAAAACACAGATGGTTTGGCATCTAAGGAAATGTTTCTACGAGGGGTGAAAAAAATTGAATACTTGAAACAAAATCACCACCTTTGCATTGTACAGTGCTCAGGCTCTTATGTGGCTACACGGTTGTTCAAACAAAAGGATATAATCTTACTCATGGACAAGACTAAGAACAAAAGGTTAAATTCCTCTCTGCAGAATGAGGGGCCTCACGCAGCCAAGGTGTGAGGAATCCAAGCAAGCCTAGAACAGGCATGGTGGACGAGCAAGCAGAATAAAATTTATCTGAATGATTCCATGAACTATGGAATCAGTTCTGTTTTGAGTGCAAGGCCAGGTTTGCTCTCACCGGTCCTGAAGCAAGGAAAGGAGCCAGGGCCAAGCCTTTACCATTGTATGTTTGCCAACTGACAGCAATCAAACGACGACTACACCTTCCTGAACGAGCCACCTGGCTCCTAGGTATGCAGGTTAGTCCAACGTGTGGGTTGGATAGAAGAAAGAGGTTGCAGAGTTAATCCTGTATTCAGTTTGATCGCAAGATTAATTCCCAAACGGTGCTATCTAGAAGTAGATATCTTCATCATATGATATTTCCTCTCTGTGGAACACAGGGGTTCTTATGTAGGTTCCAGTCTTATCAAAAGTGACACTTCTTACATCCAAGAGGATAAGCACCTAGTTCCTTTGAATTAATGACACAGGCCTCACCCACAGAGATAGGGCTGAAGGACTGGACTCTCTCCGAACAAAATTTAGATTCCTTAAAAATGAACTTGAAAAGGATTGAGAATTAGACTGCAATCAGCACTGGGTTTATTCTGTAGTGGTTTGAAGAATCTGGAGTATGATTCAACAAGAAACGAGACAAGGAAGGAATCTGTCATCATGCACCTCATCATTACCTGCACTGTGCCAACTGCTACAATGGCTGGACACTGGCATGACAGCTGCTAAACAAAGAACAGGCAAGTATGGAATTATCTGGTTTATATCAAAGATTTCTCCTAATCTATTACTGAAAAAAAAAACCAAAACAAAACAAAACAACCAACCTAACTTGTTAAATCAAAACACAGCTCATGAGTACATCAGAGAACGTCACTGAACAGCTCAGGAAATTACTCAACTCTACTTTTCAAAATTCCATTTCAACTTCTGCAGCTTCTGACATTTAACAGGATCCTTCAGATCACTCCTGTAATGCAATGTCCTAACTACAGTAAATGCTCTCTGTACTTTACCAGTAGCTTGATAAAATTGATTTGATTTTTCATTAGCAAAGGAAACAAAAAAATCAAGCCATGGTTACAGACAGGAGTCACATTATGCTTAGGAACTGCTACGCAGAGAAAAGTTGAAGAGAAAGAGGCCTGGAGAAATCAAGTATTTTTTGTTAGCGTAGCAGAACAAATATATAACCCAGTTACAACACAGAATTGCCTAGATTGGAAAAGGCCTTGAAGATCACTGGGTCCATACATTTTGGATACGTGTTACTATACTTCAGAGCTTTCAGAAAAAAGTTATAAGAGTGCTTAATTGCAGCTATTTGGTGTATACAGAAAAGACATCATGTAAAACCACTGGCTCTACAGTCAGATACTCTCAGTCCCTTGGCCACAGGGAGAAGCTCTCGCTGGTGATGCACCTCCTGTCACGGTGGATTGTTCACAATGCTAACAGGAAGGCTGTGGGTCAGATTCTTTGCTTTGGAAGATGAGGAGCTCAGTAACAATTTCAATAGCACACAGGACCCATTCCACTTGTGCCGTTTCATTTCTGCAGACGTGTCCTTGGGTGCAGTGCCTACATCAGCTCGTTGGCCAAGAGTAACTGGGGTATGCACCTGGGTTCTGGGCACTTTCACATGGCCAGGACAAGATGCCTCACCCTGCCATGCTTACAACGGTGGTTGCTAAGCACCGGGCAAGGCTGCTGATGTAGAATCAACTGAGGTATTTTTGTAATATAACACGTAGACCAAAAAAATATTAGAAGAAAAATACTGGCCAGCAGGTGCTGCTAGGAAGGCAAAAAAGAGCATGAGCTACATCTCTTTTGCCTTAGATCCTGCTCACAACTTGATTGTAACACTAAACCCGATGAAACTGGAATGTTCCCAGTTTCAATCTGAGCCTCAAAGGCCAGATATTTGACAGCTCCATTTGCCCATGCCATCCACCAGGCTCAAAATTCCCTTTTGAAAGTAAGGGTGGTGAGCTGGCAGCTTTGTGTTCTGTGTCCCCCGAGGGCTGTCATAGCTTCCCCCACCTTACAGGGAGGACAGGAAAGATCCTCTTTTTGGGAAAATCCAAGTCCCTTTATAACCAAGGTCAGGAAAGACTGGCTTCTCAGCAACAGGTAGCTGAGAAAGATAAGCAAGGCACTTTGTTTTCTCTCTCCCCCTCTTCCCCACCTTTTGAGCAGGGTTTAAAAGTTTCTCAGCTCAGGGTGCTGCTATTGTGAGAATAAAGTCAGTTTATGCTTCTGAAGCCTTCAGTCACTGCAGCAATGTTGGCTGATATTAGATAAGTGCTTTCTGCAAGACACTACTTTTAAAATTGTGGTGCCCAACCAACTATTGAGCTAGGAATAAAGAAACAGGGTAAGATAATTTCTCTGCTATCACATTTTTGAGTGTTACAGTAAGGAGAAAGAAAAAAAAAAGTCACTCAACTCTAACATATCTGACAAATATGTATTACCCAATTATCTCTATCAACATTTTTCATTCCGCTCTTTGCTTTCCCTTTTAAGGTCCAAACTTGGAAACTTTTCTCAAGCAGAGCTTGCTCTCTAGGATAACCTTGTCTAGCTGATGAAAAAGAGTTTTGGACCTGGACACTGCGGTCATATGAATGAGGAATAAAGTGAAGCATATGAATGAGTTCAAGATAAGAAAGAGAGGAAGTCTTATATTCCATTCCAGCTTACAATTTTCTCACTTAAGTCAAATCAAGAGAGTTATTTAAAGATTATATTCATTTCTAATGCAGAAAGATGATCCTAACGTGGAAATGAAGACAATAAACTACACAAGTTTTTCTCCCCCCTCCTATTTCTGTATTATTGTGTTATTTAGATTGATTAGTGAGAACTGACATCGGTTTCATTCATGCATCCAAAGATGTCCAGAATTGTCACAAGTTTACCCGATGTCTATGTCCCTGAATGATATATTATATATTTTTACTTCTGATGACACTGAAGATGCAGCCAGAAAAGTCCTAGTGGCCTACTGGTCTCTGAGGAGAGTCAGGAAGGCAAGTTATCCCAGCTAGGTGTAGAAACTATTTATGAAGTCTAGTGTTTTTTCATTTGGCCTTTGCTGTTGTTGGAGTGTGGCAACTGAGCTGGCTGCTGAAAGCTCCCTGAAGACAAAAAGAAGTCTCAGTGTTGGGGCAATCCACACTACAGATGTGGGGCACAGGATCTGACCAAGGCAACATCGATGCCACCGGAGTAGTAAACCTCCGTAAGAGCAGCAACGTGTGGCAGGGTGCAAGGCATTGAAATACTCTCTGTACTCTTCTGCCACGGCAGAGCTCACTTCCCAGCACAACCCCCTGAAGATGGTGCCTGGACTACAGCACTGGGTTCCAGGGTAAGCATCCACTGTTGAAAAAGAGAAGAGTGAGCTCTTGCTCCTTACTAAGCAAGAACACTCTTGCTTCGCCCAGTTTTTTCCCCCCAGCCATACTTCAGCAAGTAAGCCTGTGAGCAGAGGTGGCATCTCGGAGGGCTTGTGTCCTCTCCACCCTGTGCAAAAGCCTAAGTGTAAGGCAAGGCGGCAGGGATTCAGGGATACAGCTTTTTAAGATGAAAACCTTTGGAGACTGCTGCTGTACTTTCTCTGGAGCTCTGTTCCTCTCGCTATCGAAAGAAGATAAATATGAGCTCATTTCCTATCCAAGCACACAAAACTGTAAAATAAATACTGCCATATATGCAGAGGATTTCATTTCCTGTAACAGCTTCCAAACACCCTTACCAATGTTTACCTCACTGCACCGACTCAATTTTATTCTTGAGTAATAGAGTCAGGTCATCAATTTTGCAGGCTATTCTCTCAATGAGCTGTCAGCTATACACCAGGATAGTTCAGGTGGTGTTACTGAGCTATTGGCTGGCCTGCCTCTGCTGCAGCACACCGAACACAGGCTTCGAATAACTAGTTCAGCACGGTGCCTCCTACCCAACTCTAGGCTGCACTGAACCCAAAGGATTGGGATATTTGATTCCACGAGCTGGTTTATCTGCTACTGATGATCTCGAGCCAAAGCAGCCCGAGCCAACGTTCTCATCCTGTGCACGCCCAACCCCAGTTTTACTCTGTGCATTTAGTGGGGCTTGGTACCTCTCGGCTTGTTTTGCTGCCTGGAGGGGTCTGCCTGGCCTCCCACAGCAGCCCCCATCCCTCATCTCCCCTCCCAAGGCATTGGACTAAACTGGCCCGGCAGAGATTGGAAGGAACAGGATCTGCTGCTTGTGCAATTAAAGGCTGCAAGAGAAATTGGCTGCTCAGTATCCTCACCCCTAGCTCTGCTCTGGAGTTCCTGTTAAAAGAGCAAAGGGGAGGCAGCAGGAAGAGGCTTTTGCTGGATCTCGTGATGAAATGATAGGCTACAGACCTGAGCCATTGCTGCTCTTACCTTCTGTAGTCCTTCAGCTACTTTGCACCTGCCCTGCCTCTCTGTAAAAATCAAGGAATGTAAAGGACTGCATTTGGCCCTAAGCTATTACTTTGCTTTAATTCTTCTCCCAATGAAAATTCACTTGAACAGTTTGATTTTTTTTTTTCTTTTTAAAGAATAGATAATATTAGCTGTCTCCTGCAGATAAGACTTCTGAGTTTTAAAGCTCCCTGGTTTTATTCCAATACTTTGATTAAAGGTTTCAAGAGAATCATTTTGGTCATGTTAACTTCTTTTCTCTGGGAAGTGGTAAAGGCTACAGTGAAAAAAAAAAGGGGGGGGGGGGGGGCAAAAAAAAAAAAAACAAAAGAGG